>CAJQZJ010004760.1:2374675-2459182 GCA_907164525.1 Lophiomys imhausi | reverse complement strand
TTTTTTTTTTAGTTTAAGGTATTTCTTTTTTCCCCCCAACAGCTCTCCCTTTCAGTCCAAAAAATGGTTCTTTTTCTTATAACTATAAATACAATACAAAACAACAGAAATAAATAGGCCACAATTATAAGAATTATATGGCTTAGAATACATTCCCAATGTCCAGTCCATATGTATTTGGCACCTGACTTTAACATTCTACTATCTAACCATCTCCATGTGTTTAACGTTCTATATCTAACTCAGCTTTCATACTAACTTGCCTCATAATTTTAAAAATATCTTCTTAGATCCAGAACACCCTCTTGATTCCTAAACAACTCAAAATTTAACTGTGAGACTCTAGCTATCTATTCTTCAACCACCTCAGAGACCTGAGAGGGATAAATATATCTGATTTTATAGGAAGTGCAGGACCACGTACTTTTTAACTTGAAGAGCCTTCTTTTCACAGGAAGCACCTGCAATTCTGTTTGCACATCCTTTAAGCATTAAAATAAAAATAAGAATCAAAGAAAAAGGTCAACATTTTGAGAAGGAGGAGATCATGGGTAGGGTTGGAAGGAGGAAGTGATGTAATTATATTTTAATTAAATATTATTTGAATAAAAACTAAAGTGGCACTCAGAAAAGAAGCTGCAACATCAGAAATATAGTGAGAAGAGCCCAGCTTTGCTTGGTGACCAGACTCCCAGTTCTGTTTTCTCTCCCTGCTTCTGTGCCTCTCCTCTATTGGAACTTCCCAGGCCCATTCTCTTTTTTCTATTGTGTTCCATGTAATAGAATTTAATCCTTTTAAACGATGAAAATGATGGCAAGGCCATCTTCTAAACTAAATTTTCTAACTCTAAATTTTGCTAAGGTTCTTTACTGTTCTTGGACAAACACCAGGAGTTGTAAAAGACTTACACCTGTTCTTTTATTTTTTCAACAATTTCATAATATCCATAATGTACTATGATAATATTCGCCCCATTATACTCTTATCCCCTCCCCCTCTAAAATCTCCTCATCTTTTCACCTAGTTGACTTTCTATTTTCATGATACACTGAGTTTTAGCTGGGGTTTGCCTCCATGAGCATTTGTAGGGAACTGTTTTCTGGAGAATGGGAAACTCTCCAGTAGTTCCACAACTGAAGAAACTGTCACCCACTCACTGCCAGTAGTTCCTCAGGAAGTTTTTCTTCTGGTCTATCCTCAGGATCTATTGACATCAAGGCCCTGGTCCAGTATTCAGGGAACAAATATTCTTGTAACACACACACACTAATACATAAACTACTCCTAACAACTGTACTGACTTTTACTTTATCTAGCACATTCTTAAGTACAATATAGTGTATGTTCTGCATGTGGAAATCTCAAAAACATTAAATATTATATAGAAATAACCTGTATATCACTGAGCAAATATCCATCATCCTGGCTGTGGTAAAAATAATGTAATAATGGTATCAGAATGCTTTACCTCATAATGATATTTTCTAAAAGATTTTTGGGAAATTTCAAGAATACAGAATTCTAGATCTAAGGTAAGATTTTTTCTGATTTACAGATCCTGAATTAACTATACAATAAGGCTCTAGAGATACAAAATATACCATAATAAAGTGATGCTTTGTGATTCTAATATAACAGAAGAGTTCAAAACAGCTTCCAATATCTGTGATTAAAACCCCTGGAAGGAAGAATTGAGGTCCCAACTAGAAAGAAACACAAAATTCAAGGAAATGCCTTGCTATGGTCAATGTTGGGAAATTTCCTCTCACAGTATTTAGTTTTAGATATTAGTATTGTTTTCTTGAGAAGGAATGAGAATTATAGCTATTTCTTTCAGTGGGACTCTTCCTGCCAGATTCTTACTACAGTTTGTACAGACCAATCTTATGAACAACATTAGCATTTACAATTTGGAAGTCTGTGACAGGTAAAGATGAAGAGCTGAACTAATCATTCATGCTTGCCCTTATTTACCAAAGATAAATAGATAATCTCATGGTCTAGTACTGACTGCTTGTGTGTTTGTTTTCTCCTGAGTGAATATAATGAATAGCTGCAATGTGGGCAACAGTGGCTAGTCTCTCTTAATTGTTGCACAGTTGAAATTTAAGTTGCATATCTATCATCTTTCACTTTAATATGTGTCATATATATTATGTTTTTAATAATATAAAGCATGTGGCATCTCTTAATTGAACAGGTCTATGTTTCCAGTAGGATACATTTATTGCATGTCTTTGGGTCATGTTTGGTACCATATTTCAAGATTTTTATTAATATTACATCTATTGTAGTGATTTATGAAAAGTGATCTTTATTGTTATTCTTGTGATTGTTTGGGAGTACTCCAAATGTGAAACACAAAAGACAGCAAACTTATCCAATAAATGGTTTGTGTGCTCTGGTTGCTCCATTAAGCCACAGTCCTCACATTGCCCTCTTGATACCTCCCTATTTCCCGAGACTACCAATTTTGAAATTAGATCAGCCAACAACACTCTAATGGCTTCTACATATGCAAGTGAAATTAAAAGCTGCACACATCTTATGTTACATCAAAAGTCCAAATGGCTCTGCTTGGTAAAGACCTCAAACCCCTGAGGATTGAGGAAGAAATCAGAAGACTTGGAAATATTTTAAGAGCCAGAGGATCATAATGTCAGCTGCAAGATAATATCATTTAGACATGATGAGAAAGCTTCACCAATGAAATCTCAACAATATGATTACCTCAACAAGTCTTGCATAGGGACCATACCAGATGACATATCAAATTGGATGGGGTGAAATTTTTTAAGATCATATCCTTAGATGAAGACTTATAGGGAAGGAATGGCTGTTGAGGGAACTAGAATCAGTTTTCTCCAGGAACAAGCCCTTTGATAGGTTAACCAACATCAAATGATCAGTCCTAAGCACACGAATATGGCTGCCCTAGCTACTTTTCTATTGTCATGACAAAACACCATGATGAAGGTAACTCACAAAAGTAAGCATTTACTTTGAGGGGTCACAGTTTCAGAGGCTCAAAACAAATAATCATCATGGTGGGAAGCCTGGCCGCAGTCAGACAGCCATGACACTGAAGCAATAGCCGAGAGCTCACATCCGATCAAGCACAAGTCGGAAAGACATCCAACTGGAAATTGCTTGGGATATTAGAACCACAAAGTCCATCCCCCAGTGACATGCCTCCTCCAACAAGGCCATACTTGCAAATTCTTCCTAAGCAGTTCCACTAACTGGGAACCAAGCACATGAAGGGACATGGGAAGAGCTCGTGGGGAAGCAAAGGGGTAGAGATCATGTAAATATGGTAATCATGTATGAAATTCTCAATATACTAAAAATTTTAATAAACAAAAGTAATTTTACCACAGAGAAACCAATCAGACACCACCTTAGGTGAATGAGCCAAACCAGTATTACTTTTAATTGATAGAACAACTACAAATCTTCTGATACATGTCCTGAGGACTATTAGTTTGTGATTTTTATTGCTAAAACTGTATATCATGAAATTATCCATGAAGAAACATTTAAAAAATGTGTAAGAAATGGTCATAGTCCTGACATGCTTATGAAAGCAAGACTGCTAACTGTGCTACATGCCTTGCTAGGATTGTAGAATGAAAGAACAGTAGGAAAAAACTGAAGGAATATGAATCATTTTGGATAATAAATAACAAAGTAGATAATTGGTTTACTATTGATGAAAATAAGCTTTGGTAATGTAATATAATTGTCACATAATAAAAAGTCTGGAGAGCTTATGGAACCTAGTTTTAATCTTCACAAAAAAAATTATGTATTCCCAGACAGTTCTAAAGAAAAAGGAAAATGTAAAGAGTTCTAAGACCATTTATACTTCAATAGTGATAAAGAGGGCAATACAGTACTCATGTATGACTTCTAAGATTTTTTCCTTCACTGAGAAAATAAAATCTATGAAGCAGCATTTAATTCTAAAAATTGTATTAATGTTAAACATCCTTTTGTATTTCTCACATAACTATTTCTGTTATTTAATTTAACATAGAATACATTAAATATATTTATGTTGGTTATTCTGAAATATCCCAGTGCCAGAGGTAATGTGTTTGACATGCAAAGTTCCAAGAGAACTGAGAACCAGGAGAAGAATTGGGGAACACAGATGCTGAACACATGCAGCAATGGATAATATGATTCCAAGTTCTCAAACAGCTCATCCCAAGGCAATTTTGTTCACAAACTAAAGTGCCAAACAGCATTACCTAAAAACAATGAGGAAGAATGTTCTATTAAAACTGAAAAGTAGGCGCCTCCCTCGATTCAAAGACCTTCACCCTCAGGACTACATAGATAGGATTTCTCCTTTCCCTGCCCCCACATCCCCTGATAGTATAGGTAAGTGACCCCCAAAATTCCACCAGAGAACTTGTACAGCTGACAGACTCTTTCAGCAAGGTAGCTAGATACAATATTAGCTCAAAAAAATCAGTAGCCCTTCTTTACAAAAAAGATAAATGGACTGAAAAAGAAATTAGGGAAACAACACCCTTCACAATAGCCATAAATAATATCAAATACCTGGGAGTAATTTTAACCAAACAAGTGAAAGACAAGTGCAACAAGAACTTCAAGTCCTTGAAGAAAGAAATTGAAGAGGCCATCAGAAGATGAAAAAATCTCCCATGCTCATGAATAGGTAGGATCAACATAATAAAAATGGCCATCCTGCCAAAAGCTATATACACGTTCAATGCAATTCCTATCAAAACATGAACACAATTCTTTATAGACCTTGAAAGAATATCTCTCAACTTCATATGGGAAAAAAAAAACAGAATAGCTAAATCAATCCTGTACAATAAAACAACATCTGGAGCTATCAGCATCCTGATTTCAAGCTATACTACAGAGCAATAGTAATAAAAACAGCATGGTACTGGTATAGAAACAGATCAGTTGATCATTGGCATCGAATTGAAGGCCCAGAAATAAGCCCACACACCTGTGGTCACTTAATTTTTTACAAAGAAGCCAAAATCATACAATGGAAAAGGACAGCATCTTCAACAAATGGTGCTGGTCCAACTGGATGTCAACATGTAGAAGAATTCAAATAGACCCATATTTATCACCTTGCATAAAACATAAGTCCAAATGGATCAAAAATTTTAACATAAAATCAGATACACTAAATCTAACAGAAGAGAAAGTGGGGAAAAGCCTTGAACTCATTGGCACAGGTGACAACTTCCTGAACAGAACACCAATAGCTCAGGCCCTAAGAATAACGGTTAATAAATGGGATCTCATGAAACTGAAAAACTTCTGTAAGGTAAAGGACACTGTCAATAGAACAAAACAGCACCTACAAATTGGGAAAAGATCTTCACCAATCCCACATCTGACAGAAGGCTAATATCCCAAATTTATAAAGAACTCAAGAAATTAAACACCAACAAACCAAGTAACCCAATCAAAAAAATGGGGTACAGTGCTAAATGGAGAATTCACAAAAGAGGCATCTAGAATGGCCTACAGTCACTTGAAGAAATTCTCAGCATCCTTAATCATTAGAGAAATGCAATTGATGACTATAAGATCTCACTCCTGTCAGAATGGCTAAGATCAAAAACTCAAAAGACAGCATATGGTAGTGAGGTTGCAGAGAAAGTGGAACACTCCCACATTGCTGATGGGAGGGCAAACTTGTACAATCACTATGGAAATCAGTCTGATGATATATTAGAAAACTTGGAATAGCTCTAACTCAAGACCCAGCCATACCACACCTGGGCATATATCCAAAGGTTTCCTCACCAATCCATAAGGACATCTCCTCAACTATGTTCATAGCATCTTTATTTGTAATAGCTAGAAACTGGAAACAACCCAGAAGTCCCTCAACCAAGGAATGAATTAAAAAACAAACAAACAAACAAAAATGTGGTACATCTACACAATGGAATACTAGTCAGTCATCAGAAACAATGAAATCATGCAATTTTCAGCCAAATGGATGGAATTAAAGAAGCTCATCCTGAGTGAGCTAACTCAGACTCAGAAAGATGGCATCTATTCACTTATAACTGGATTTTAGCCATATAGTACAGGATAACCATCCTACAATCAATAGACCCAAAAGAACAGGAACGTGGACTTGGTTAGCTGTTAGTGGGACACTCTACACTAGTGGAACTGCCATGTATGCCTCCTGTGCAAGAGGAAGCTCTTAGACGTCATTTGACTAACTGAGGGGGGGGTCTGATACACAGAGGCACCCCACATGGAAGGGATGGGAGGGTGGGACAGGGAAGGGGTGGAGGGAGGGTGCAGTAATGGAGACATAACTTGAAGTAACAAATAAATGTTTAAAAATAATTTTAAAATAAAGAAAATTAAAACACACACACAAAAACAAAACAAAACAAAAACTGAAAAATAAACTTCCAAACTGGCCAAGAGCTAAGGTATGTGGGATCTGTGCATTATTTTCAAAGTTGAGAACAGCCATTGGCTTGAAAAATTACATATGGACCTATTCCGAATCTCAGTCCAAGAACTGGAATGCAGATGGAGACATATGCACATCACTCTCACAAGTGCCAGAGGGGCCTCTTCAAAGTTGGAGTGCCTGTCATCGGCAAAAAGCAACATCTATTGTTGCAGCAGAGCTGAAGTACCAAGACCTCATGATTATAGTGATCATAATGTAAACCAGTTTAAGTCATGCAGGAGTGAAGAGCATCTCCATAACATCCAGGTACCTGGATGAGTACTTGGCAGAATCCTAAGTAGTAATATACATTGAATATGGAAACATGAGGATGAGAACTAACCCACTAGACCTAAACTGTTCTCAAGGTAAAGAATATGGAAAAAATTTCAAAAAAATAAAAATCTATGGTCTTTTCCATGTAAAGAGCTGAACAGACCAACATAACAAAATAATTTCTATTGCAAATATCTAAAATAAACCAATGTAAGCTAGGCATGTATCTACTGAGTTTCTATTTCTCTGACAAGAAAGACATAATTTCATTTCTAGCCTCTCCAGGACCTACTTATATCATCATAGAAATATCTTTTAATACTACAAGCATCTACTTATCCCCTGTATATCAGAGGTTAATAATAATATCTGACAGTTCATATATTTTTAAAAGCTCAAGTGAGATAATTCTTTATTTATAAATGGACTGATATCAGAAACTTTATAATAATTGAATTTATTTATTAATATATTGATTATATATTTCAAATCTTGAAATTACAATAGTCAGTTAATGACCAGAACAATTGAAATAGAAAGCTTAGTAGGGTATCTAGTAACAATGAGCTTTATTCTCAATCAAAATGAGATCTTCAAGTTAATATTTTGATATATTCCTAAGATTTCCAGTTACACTTTTATTGAACATGTCAATAATGCATGATATTTTATATCACTAATCATCTAATGCACTTAAATTTCTCCTGACAAAAAATAACTTATCAACAAATGATGAGTCTGTGAGGATAGTGATGGCAACAATGACAGGGTTGGTGGTGAGAGATGGAGAAAAGGAAAAAGATGTCAGGACAAAGGATATAAAAGACCATATTTCTCAGTCATCACTCTACATATTACAGCCCCATGAGTCAATGGGAGAAAATGCAGGGCTGTAGTCATTGTAGGAAGACAATGAAAGACAAACTGATGAGACATTTCAGTCCTAGGAGACAGTTTCCAAGGTGGAACATTTTCTTTGTGAAATGTTTCTTATCAGATGAGAATTTTAGTTGCCACCTGAGGCTTTAACAAACTTCTTTCTAGTGTTCAAATCGTTTCAGTATTTTCTGTAACCAGACAGCTTGGGCCAGTGGTCTTCATGTCCATTTATGGACAAAAGCCTGAAATGGTCTTTGCTTTAGAACCAGTTATTAGGGAGTTATAAAATCTCACTCAAATGCACAAAATTTGCAAAATAACTATCCTTTCTCCAGAGTAAATAAGCATACCTCCTGATGTTTGTTCAAAAATTGCAATATTAACTTAAGATTTTTTGATATCGAGACATGTCAGCTCCTGACAGCACCCCCTAATCTACTCCAAGTAGAAGATGAGCATCGAAGAATCTCCAGTGGGAGATGATTGAATTGGTGGTAAGCCATTCTCTTGGCAAGAAAAACCCATTGCTCCAACTGTAGACAGACTGCTGTCCAAAAAGGACAAAACTTGGAAGCAGATAAGTCGACAGCCTAGCTCTGCCATGACAGGGTAGGTAAGTCCTTCATAATTCCTGCTCTACAATCAATGTCTGTCAGAGAAATGGGGCCAAATGGTTAAAGATTGATGCTGTAATGTATGGAGAGAAAATGGGAACTGTCCAGGCAGCCACTGGTATGTCATTTTTTAGTTTTGGAAGCTGCAGGCCCTGCACTTCCTATAAAATCAGATATATTTATCCCTCTCAGGTCTCTGAGGTGGTTGAAGAATAGATAGCTAGAGTCTCATAGTTAAATTTTGAGTTGTTTAGGAATCAAGAGGGCGTTCTGGATCTAGGAAGATATTTTTAAAATTATGAGGCAAGTTAGTATGAAAGCTGAGTTAGATACAGAACTTTAAACTCATGGAGATGGTTAGATAGTAGAATGTTAAAGTCAGGTGCCAAATACATATGGACTGGACATTGGGAATGTATGCTAAGCCATATAACTCTTATAATTGTGGCCTATTTATTTCTGTTGTTTTGTATTGTATTTATAGTTATAAGAAAAAGAACCATTTTTTGGACTGAAAGGGAGAGCTGTTGGGGGGAAAAAAGAAATACCTTAAACTAAAAAAAAAAAAAAAAAAAACAGGGGAAGAGGATGGGGGGGTGAGGGGGAGGAGGGTGGAAGGGTGGGACTGGAGGGGGGAGTAGGGAGGGGATTGTGATTGAGATGTAACTTGAAGAAATAAAAAATTAATTATTAAAAAAATTGCAATATTTGCCCTGTGGAGCTGAAATGTATAATTCCATTGATGCACACTACTTTAAACAGAGGACAAGATGGTTGCATGAAAGATCCCAAGTGGCATATGTTCCAAGTGAATATTGATTTCAATTTGGAATATGTAAAAATGTCACTAATGTTTGTTGTAACAGAGCCATGAGGTCTGTGCTATTTATTATGAATTAGCCTTCCGTTTTTCTTCTTTATCATTCTATTTTAAAAGCTCTAAATTACATGTATTATAATTAAGAAGATAATTGGCCCAAACTGAGACATTCTGAGTCAATATTTTTCAAAAATATCAAAATAAAATAACTATTTCAAAGTTAGCAAGATGAAATTAGAGACTTTCTTTTTTTAATAAATAAATGTATTTATTTGTTGCTTCAGGTTACATCTCCATCATATTGTCCTCTTTCCCCCCTTCCCAGCCCCGCCCTCCCACCCTCTACCCCTTAACCCTTCCATCACACTCCTCTGGAGTGGAGTGTCCCTACATATCAGTCCTTCACCCCAGTTCAGAAGTCATATGAGGGCTAAGAGCCTCATCATACACTGGAGGTCTACAAAGCAGTACCACCAGTGAAAAGTGTCTCATTGCCAGGGAGGGAAAACTAAAAAACAAACAAAAAATGAACAAACTAATAAAAAATAAAATAAAATAAAAAGTCTATGTCCATGTTCCCTTTGGTGTGTTGGTTGTAGTATAGATATCCTGTACTATATAGCTAAAATCCTACTATAAGTGAATAGATGCCATGTGCATCCTTCTGAGTCTGGGTTAGCTCACTCAGGATGAGCTTCTCTAGTTCCATCCATTTGGCTGAAAATTGCATAATTTCATTGTTTCTGATAGCTGAGTATTATTCCATTGTGCAGATGAACCACAATTTTTTAATCCATTCTTCAGTTGAGAGACATCTGGGTTGTTTCCAGTTTCTAGCTATTACAAATAAGGCTGCTATGAACATAGATGAGGAAACTTCGTTATGATTCCATGAGGAGTCATTTTGGTGTATGCCCAGAAGTGGTATGGCAGGGTCCTGAGGCAAAGCTATTTCAAGTTTTCTAAGATATCGCCATACTGACCTCCATAGTGGTTGCACAAGCCTGCACTCCCACCAGCAATGTATGAGGGTTCCCCTTTCTCCACACCCTCGCCAGCATGTGCTGTCATTTGAGCTTTTGATCTTAGCCATTCTGACAGGTGTGAGATGGAATCTCAAAGTTGTGTTGAGTTGCATTTCTCTGATGACTAAGGATGTTGAGCATTTCTTCAAATGTCTCTCAGCCATTAGGGATTCCTCCTTTGTGAATTCTCTATTTAGCTCCGTCCCCCATTTTTTGATTGGATTATTTGGTTTCTTGGCATTTATTTTCTTGAGTTATTTGTAGATTTTGGATGTTACACCTCTGTCAGATGTGGGGTTGGTGAAGATTTTCTCCCAGTCTGTAGGCTGCTGTTTTGTTTGAATGACAGTGTCTTTTGCCTTACAGAAGCTTTTCAGTTTCATGAGGTCCCATTTATTGATTGTTGGTCTCAGGTCCTGAGCTGTTGGTGTTCTGTTCAGGAAGTTGTCACCTGTGCCAATGAGTTCGAGCCTTTTAGTAGATTTAGTGTGACCAGCCTTATGTTAAGGTTTTTGATCCACTTGGACTTAAGTTTTGCACAAGGTGATAAGTATGTGTCTAATTTCATTCTTTTCCAACTGGACATCCAGTTGGACCAGCACCAATTGTTGAAGATACTGTCCTTCTTCCATTGTGCCGTGTTGGCTTCTTTGTCAAAAATTAGGTGGCCATAGGTGTGTGGGTCAATTTCTGGGCCTTCAATTCGATTCCATTGATCTACTGGTCTGTTTCTATACCAATACCATGCTGTTTTTACTACTATTGCTCTGTAGTGCAGCATGAAATCTGGGGTGGTGATACCTCCAGATGTTTTTTTTTTTTTTTTTTTTTTTTTTTTTTTTTTTTTTATTGTACAGGATTGATTTAGCTATTCTGGGTTTTTTGTTGTTCCATATGAAATTGAGAATAGCTCTTTCCAGGTCTATAAAGAATTGTGTTGGTATTTTGATAGGAATTGCATTGAATCTGTATATTGCTTTTGTAAGATGGCCATTTTTATTATGATGATCCTACCTATCCATGAGCATGGGAGATCTTTCCATCTTCTAAAGGCCTCTTCAATTTCTTTTTTCAAGGGCTTGAAGTTCTTGTTGTACAGGTCCTTTACTTGCTTGGTTAGAATTTCTTAAAGGCAACAAAGCCAACCCATTTCAGCTTTGACTATTCCAATGTAAAGTCACTACTACATGCTGCATTCTCCAGGGTGCTAATTCACGCTGAGCATCACTCACTGTCTTAGCCAGGGTTCTCTAGAAGATCAGAACCAAAAGAATCAATTCTCATTGTAAAAGAGGCAGATGTTAAAGAAATATCTTTATAACAGATCGTACAGAACTTCACCAGCCATGGAGGACAATGCTTCTCTCTATAGCAAATAGATAGCATTAGTGTGTGTTTAGCCGGGGGGGGGGGCGGTGGATTTTTCAAAGAAGTTATCCTTGTGTGGTTGTACTTGATGAAGAGCATTCTGACTTCTGTGCTGTGAATGAATGTGAATGAATACACCAGAAATAAAACAGAGAAGTTATTGGAAGATTCAATGCAAGAAAAGACAAATTAATTTATTTAAAAATGGAGGAGTTAAAAACTAACAGTGAATAAAGATGAAAAGCTACTGAGTGGGATTTACTGGTAGATCTGATCAAATGATTTGTAAAGAAGGAATGAGAATGGTTGCATCCAATATTTTCCTGTAATCTGAGGATGGAAATCACCACTTGCAAGTCATTAAGAGTAAAGAGGTGAATGAAGAAAAAGTCCAGTGGATAAAGATGTGGATCACCAGTGTCAAAACTCAACAGGATGAGCAGAGTCCAGTAACGGATAATGAGAAAGATCATCTGGAGCATTGAGAAGAAACTAGGGAGTGTGATCTCTTCTATCTCCTTTTTTAAAAATTATTTATTTATTGCTTCAGGTTACATCTCCATCATAGTGTCCTCTTTCAACCCTTCCCAGTCCTGCCTTCCCACTCTCTACTCCCTAACCCTTCCATCCCACTCCTCTGGAGTGGAGTGTCCCTACATAACATTCCCCCGCCCCAGTTCAGCAGCCATATGAGGGCCAAGAGCCTCCTCATACACTGGAGGCCTACAAGGAAGTACCACCAGGGAAAACTGTCTCAATGACAGGGAGAGAAAACAAACAAACAAAGTCTATGTCCATGTTCCCTTTGGTGCATTGGTTGTAGTATAGATATCCTGTACTATATAGCTAAAATCCGACTGTAAGTGAATAGATGCCATGTGCATCCTTCTGAGTCTGGGTTAGCTCACTTAGGATGAGCTTTTCTAGTTCCATCCATTTGGCTTCAAATTGCATAATTTCCTTGTTTCTGATAGCTGAGTCATATTCCATTGTGTAGATGTACCATAGTTTTATAATCCATTCTTCAGTTGAGGGACATCTGGGTTGTTTCCATTTTCTAGCTATTACAAATAAGGCTGCTATGAGCATAGATGAGGCAACTTCCTTGTGATTCAGTGAGGAGTCATTTGGGTATATACCCAAAAGTGGTATGGCTGGGTCCCGAGGCAGAGCTAGTCCAAGTTTTCGAAGATATCAAAGACTGACCTCCATAGTGGTTGCACAAGCCTGCACACCCACCAGCAATGGAGGAGGGTTCTCCTTTCTCCACACCCTCGCCAGCATGTGCTGTCATTTGAGCTTTTGATCTTAGCCACTCTGACAGGTGTGAGATGGAATTTTAGAGTTGTCTTGAGTTGCATTTCTCTGATGATTAAGGATGCTGAGCATTTCTTCAAGTGTTTCTCAGACATTAGGGATTCCTCCTTTGTGAATTCTCTGTTTAGTGCTTTCCCCCATTTTTAATTGGATTATTTGGTTTCTTGGCATTTAATTTCTTGAATTCTTTGTAAATTTTGGATATTAGCCCTCTGTCAGATGTGGGGTTGATGAAGATTTTTTCCCAATCTGTAGGCTGCTGTTTGGTTCGAATGACAGTGTCTTTTGCCTTACAGAAGCTTCTCAGTTTCATGAGGTCCCATTTATTGATTATTGGTCTTAGGTCCTGAGCTGTTGGTGTTCTGTTGAGGAAGTTGTCACCTGTGCCAATGATTTCAAGGGTTTTTCCCACTTTTTCTTCTAGTAGATTTAGTGTGACCGGGCTTAGTTTAAGGTCTTTGATCCACTTGGACTTAAGCTTTGTACGAGGTGATAAGTATGGGTCTAATTTCATTCTTTTACAAGTGGACATCCAGTTGGACCAGCACCATGCAAGCCTTCTCATCATGTCCCAGAGCGCAGCAGAAATGGAATCAATGAATGGAGAGCACCATGGTGACAGCACTCAGGGTATCAACAGGGATGGAACATGTGATGGGACTGTGATATCCAGTGGACAGACTTGGCCCCACCACAGAGCCAATCTTAGGACCTTATGATTTGAAGGCTGGCATTCAATTCTCTTGTAGGTAGAAAACATTTGCTTTTTCAAACTAAGACCAAGGTGAGAGAGAAATGGAGGAAAGATGGTGAATTGCATCCTATTTCAGTCCAATGTTTAATTTCCAAGGCTTCCTATCTTAAAATTCTGGCAGTTTCTTGTTTCATATAAACTAACAATGACAGTCTATTCTTCATTTCATTATGGCACTTCTTTTATGACCTTACTTTTAGAATATATGTGCAGCCCAGAGTGATAGCATTAATAGGCTTTAATTTGTGATCTGAAAATAAACACATGGAAAGTGCCTTTGATTGTGACATTGTCCCAAGTCCTCAATATATTATTGTTAACTTCCCCATATAAGGACATCACTAATCCAAAATGAAGCCATACTTTATCACTGTGTTCGGACTTAGATGAAGAAGGTGAGTTAATTGCTGTCTGCCAGCTATGGCATTGGCTCTGAGCTTCTCTGAAAGTCAGATAACACATATGTCACAATAAAGAGCCAGACACTGCCAGCAATAAGCTCATGCTTAGTAAAGATATTCTTTCTACTACTCAGAAGGAGATAATCTTTGAGGGTATTGGTGTTTTAGGAGACATTGAAACTCATCTTTATAGGTTTAATGCCTCTTAATATTCACTACATGATTAATAATTTATATTTAATATTTCAATGAAAAACAAAGGTAAGCATAAAAATTGGCAGTTAACTATTATTCTCATAAATCAAGAAAATTTTGCATAACATTTTAAAGAAGAAATATGTTTTATTACAACAAAAAGGGCATGTCACTTGGAAAGTTCCTATGAGCAAACATTTTCAAATCTCTTGCCATCCTACCATTCAATATTATTTTGAAAGTACATGTGTTCATTCATTAAATTATGCTAGGTTCTCATTTAAGCACTAGTGATAACATGGTGAAATACACAGAAAAGTGCTCTTCACCATCTAAACTATATCATAATGGAGAGAGTAAAGTGCTCAGGAATCTGTCTGCAATGAGGTAAGAGCTTTCTAAGTGGAACTCATAGCAGGCAATCATGCCCAAAAATAGATGAAGATGGAATATTAGTGTGTTTTCTGGTTGATGTTTATAGAGCTAAGGAGGAAATGAAACAGCATTCTCCGTTCCTCTAATATTGTAGTGGTAAACATTCTTGGTCCCTACAGACAACTGCAAACTGCAAACCATTGTCCCTGGTTTGCAAACCACTGCAAACCAGTGACTACGACCTTAGCAGCAGGCTCATGATAGAATATTTTTGTAAGTCAGCATCACAGAGAGAGAGAAAGAGAGGAGAGAGAGAGAACTGAACCAAGAGTAGCTTATTGTCTAAAGTATAATGAAGCAAAAGGCAGACAATAGAGCCTTGAAGAAAGGGATGGTCTCACAAGTAGCAACTTAGCATAAAGAGGCCTCCAACGGAGGTTGTGTTACTCTGTGTAGTAGGACAATGTAGAAAATGTTCAGTGTCCCTGTTACCCATAAAACTTATCATGAGAAAATAACTGAGAAAGTATCTGTTCAGATATTAAGAGATCATGCCAGAGGTATGAAATTGCCAAGAGAAGGCATTGAGCAAACTGTGAGGTGTTACATCAAAGCAATATAATGCTATTCTATTCTAGAAGTTAATATAAATACTAAACAATGATCTCTGAAATGAAACACATACACACACACACAAGGTTGACATGCCTTAAAATATGTTTAAATTAAATGAACTAAAATAAGGAAGAAGTAAAACCATGTCCAGGTTTCCACGGGGCAGAGAATAGGGGTGGGGGAACTTGGAGTCACATTTCTTGAACAGGAGGAAAGGCAAAGTGATATCATGCTGCTATTCTTTTCTCACAATAAAGAAATATATATATATATATATATATTTGGTTATGTTCTGTGAGAGGAAAATAAATGAGTATAAATTTATAGAAGAGCCACATGATCTACATTTGTAGCAAAGGCTCCTTTGAGTGTAGAACAGTGACTACTGAGGGATTGTTTCAGGGGATAATCTAGCAGAATTCTAACCACATGAAAGTCTATGAATATTCATGAAAATAAGTTAAGCCCAATTGTGACTTACCTTAGCTAACATGAAAAAAAAAAACATATGGTATTGCAAGGAGCAAAACTAAACCAAGAATGGAGGGATAAAACCAACCACACTGTGTAGTCCAATGCTATGTCCAGAAAAAGAAATTCTACTCATGACAGACTGCTACACTGGCTGAAAGAATAGAAAACCTTTTTGTAGAAATTAATGAAAAAGAAAATGTCCAACAAGAAAGGCTGACTTAAGGAATGGTCAAATTCTTACCCAGACAATGGAAACCATAGCTAGAATGATTGATGCTAAAAGTAAAAATGAAAATGAAAGCCATAGTCACGAACAAGACAAATGTCCCATGATGGTGAATGCATATGGGTATATGTGAAAAGAAGAAACAGTGCAGCTAGTACCAAGAACAACACAGATAGGCAGCAACTCTATTAAGGAACTCAGACAGGACCCACACTCACAGAGGACTGTCATCCTTCTCAAGCTGTTTGAACAATAAACAGAAGATTATGTGAGGAACTGAATAGAACTACAAGCAAATCTGAGAGAAAAGATATGCATGTCCTTGTACTGTACAGATGAGTATATGCCTGTTTTAATGGGTAGAGGAGGCAATTATGAAAAATTTTGCAAATATTATGCAAAAACAACTATGGATATCTTCATGGAAAACATATCCATTATGAAATATATGTGTGTAATATCAATATATTTAAAAGCACAGTTTTGTAAATGCCTATGTACATAAGTATACATATTCATTCCGTAAATTTCATTAAGGAAAAGATGAAATTTTACTAGAAGAGTGAAATATATTAATTGTTCTAAACACCCCAAGTAAGAGAAGTCCTGAGTAAAAATAGTCAAGAAAAAAAGCTTCAAAATGGTTTACCTACTTCAAATCATCCCATTTTAAAATACAGTAACAAGTTTAGTAGATAAGCTACATTAAGAAGAGATAGAACAGAATAAATATCATTAAGCAATTTAACAAAGCTGAAAGTTTGATGAAATGCATTTTTCAATGTTTACTTCTATCTATACATTGCACTTTGGTTAATTTTTTAATTTAATTATTTTTATACTTTGACCATTTTCTTTTCCATCCTTACTTTCCCCAGATCCTAACCACCTCCCTACCTGCCCAACTTCATCCTCCTCGATCTCTCTCAAAAAGGGAAAAAGACAAAAAAGAAAAATCAAAACAACCTTTAAGAAAAGAAAAAAATAATAAGATGTAAATTACCAAAGCAAAACAGAAACCACACATCATGGAGTCTATTTTGAGTGAACCAGCTACTCCAGGTTCTGTGGTCTGCCCTCAACCTGATGGTTTGCTCTTAGTGTTATCTCAAAATCGGCTGGACCAACCTTATAAATCAATAGGACACAATGAAAGCTGCTTACTTCTTCGAAATGGATTCCATGTGCTACTGTGAGGTGTATGGTTCTTGACTAACTCCACACTGTATTCTCCCTTTAGAGTTTTCAGGTTACATGTTAGTGTTCTCAAAAAAACAAAACACACAAACTGTGTGTGTCTGCTTAGGCTCTCCTTAAGATATTTACTCAAGCTTCAGGCCAAAGTACCCAACATTTATTTTTTGCAGTTCTGGGGATGGAAGTTAAAGTCCATGACATGACAAGGTTCACCTCTGATATGAATTCCTTTCTCAGTCAGTAGAATCCCACTTCATTACTATGTCTTCACATGGTGTGGTGGAACTGGGGGCCAAAGAGAATATGGGGATACTGCAGTAAGCCGTCTTCAAAAGAAGATAGCTCTTCTGAGTTATGGCCCACCCTTCTGAGCAAATTTAATGTCAATTATCTTCTAATGGCCTTCCATCCATACAAATAGATTGGAAATTAGAGCTACAGTGTGTGAAGGATTAATCCACAAATCTAACACTGCTATAAACTTCAACCCTAATGTTCTCATCATAGAACTGGGACTGATTCATATGTCAGAGAGCAGCTTCTCTTCAACTGCACTTAGTCAGAACTTCCACTCCCTTATAGTTTATCTTGGTGCTTATCACTCACTTTACTTCTTTATGAAGCTTGGAGTGCTCCACAGAGTGCCTCTGCAGTGCATTAAAGAACTAATTGTGTTGTAATGGGAGTGCTGTTCAGAGTTCTCAGTCAAAAACATGCTGGAAGTGGTAGAGTCTCTGGAGATCTTAGGATGCTTATGTGGTCCAGCTTGTATTGGTCCCAGCTGGTGTGGAGTGCTATTCATAATCCAGCACATGTCTCTGTCATATTCTGCTCCTTAATTTCAAAATCACTGATCACTGACATAATCTAATAGAAGCAATTGAACTAATCTTAAAAATAAACACCTGTATATATGCACAAAACCAATACCTTGCGTGTGATTTCACAATTTTTTTCAGAAAAAATTTTAAGCTTCTTGAAGCCCATACCCATCTCCATCAAAGATACCAGGCTTAGAGAAAATGTATGATGCAATTAGTAAAAAATTACAAAATTTTCACAAAGGATGAACTGTATAGATATCAGGTCATTATGCAGGAAGGAATAAATGAATAATACAATTGATATCCCAAGACTCTGTTAGTGATCCTTACAAATGCAGGCAAAATAGTATAGTTTGTCAATAATTTAGTTTCTGTACACACCACTGAGTTGATTAAACTATATTTTCTATGTATCATTATGAATTCATCAAAAAAAGCAATCATATCACTTCCTGTGTTATGCAAATTGGAATAAAAATCATCCATATAGAGGGATCCAACATGGCGCCGACCACAGAGCAGTGCATTTGAGTAGTAGGTGAATGAGATTAGTCACTGTGGAGTGAATGTGAGGTCCCCTAGCTGACAGTGAAACACAGACAGTGTCTGAATTCCCACTGCGAACATTGAGACCGGTCACCAGGTAAAACAGATCATGCAGTCCCCAGGAATACCACACTGAGATCAGCTAGCTCCATCACCGGTCTGGAAAGGAGCTCCAGCTAGAGGAGAACTAGCCCAGGAGTGGATCCAGCCCACGATTCCAGCCACAGACCAGCAGCCCCTGCCTGTCTGCATGATATCCAGCCTGCACTCGGACCTCTACACCCAAGAGGGAAAAACAGCTGCACCACAAGAGCAAAGGTAAGTGAGATTTTTTTTCCCAGAATTTCCAACATGGCAGCACAGTGTGCACTGTAGCAGAGAGGAAGAGACCTAACCCAGCCACAGCAAAGCAATTAGGAGCCAAGATTGACCACAAACAGAGCCTGCGACTATGTGTTCTCCACAAATAGTGGGGCGGGTGGGTCACTCACCCTAGCACTCAAGCATCTGAGGCAGTCAGCAACAGGCACACTGAGGCCAGCACCCATTGTGGGTGGAGCTCCCTGGATGCATGGTCAGCCTAGCTGGGGAGCCAGAACGACTGGGTCAGTGAGAGGAGAGCACAGACCGAACCACAGCTCTGCCTGCCTTTCTGAGGAGACCAGCCCTCTCCCCACTCCAATCCCCTCTATATTGGTCCAATTGGGTCAGAAGCAGTTGAGGAGAGGGGCAACCACCCTCCTCTCCCAGAGCCAGTCAGTCTATTACAGGAACCTGCCCGCCATCTGGAGGTAAACACCAGGATCTCAGGATCAGCCAAACCCCAGGGCAGGGAGTTTTCCTGAGCACCAAGTTCAGCTGACAAAAGACACAAATAGATAACACCTGGGTCAATCAGATGACAAAAGGTCAGCGCAAGAACATGGAAAAAAAAACAATAGGATGTCACCAGATCCTAGCAATAATGCTACAGACAACTCTAGACAGCCGAACACAATTGAAACAAAGGAAAATGACCTTAATCCTACACTTATATTAATAATAGAAGGCCTAAGGGAGGAAATAAAATACCTCAGACAGCAACAACAAAGTACTGCAAAGGAGGTGATGGAAATTAATAAAGGGCTTAAAGGAATGGAAGACCTGAAAAGGGAAGTTGAAGCAATGAAGAAAATCCAATCTGAGACATCCATAGAACTTGAAAACCTTAAGAAAAGGATTGGAACTACAGACACTAGCATCACCAACAGAATACAAGAGTTGGAAGAAAGAATTTCAGGCTCAGAGGATAAAATTGAAGAAATTGATACATCTGTCAAAGATAATATCAAATCTAAAAGAGTCCTGACACAAAACCTTCAGGAAATCAAGGACACAATGAAAGCATGAAATATCAGAATAATAGGAATAGAAGAAAGAGAAGAGTCCCACCTCCATGGACCAGAAAATATCTTCAACAAAATCATTGAAGAGAATTTCCTAAATCTAAAAAAAGAGATGCCTATAATTGTACAAGAAGCTTACAGAAGTCCAAATAGATTAGACCAGAAAAAAAAAAAATCTTCCCGCCACATAATACTCAAAACACTAAATGTACAGGACAAAGAGAGAATTTTAAAAGCTGCTAGAGAAAAGGGTCAAGTAACATATGAAGGCAAACCTATTAGAATCACACCTGACTTTTCTTCAGAGACTCTAAAACCCAGAAGGGCCTGGACAGACGTCTTGCAGACCCTAAAAAACCACAAATGCCAGGCCAGACTACTATTCCCTGCAAAACTGTCAATCAACATTGATGGAGAAAACAAGATATTCCATGACAAAGCGAAATTCAAACAATATCTATACACAAATCCAGCTCTACAGAAGATGTTGGAAGGAAAACTTCAACCCAAAGAGGTTAACTACACACAAGAAAGCACAGGAAGCAAATAGCATGCCTGCAGCAAAACCAAAAGAAAAGAAGCTCACTCACACACTATTTCCACCCACATCAAGATGGCCAGAAGTAACAAACACTGGTCATTAATATCGCTCAACATCAATGGACTCAATTCCCCAATAAAAAGGCACAGGCTAGCAGAATGGATGCGAAAAGAGAATCCCACATTCTGCTGCTTACAAGAAACACACCTCAGGAAAAAAAGATAGACATTATCTCCAAGTAAAGGGCTGGAAAAAGATATACCAAGCAAATGGATCCAAGAAAAAAGCTGGAGTAGCAATACTAGTATGCAACAAATTGGACTTTCAACCAACATTAATCAAAAGAGATGGGGAAGGACACTATATACTCATCAAAGGAAAAATCCACGAAGATGAAATTTCAATACTAAACTTCTATGCCCCAAATGTAAGACCACCCACATTCATTAAAGAAACACTACTGAAGCTCAAATCCCACATTGAACCTCACACATTAATAGTGGGAGACTTCAAAACACCACTCTCACCACTGGACAGATCAACGATGAAGAAAACAAACAGAGAAATAATGAACCTCACAGATGTCATGAATCAAATGGACCTAATTGATATCTACAGAACATTTCACCCCAAAAGAAAAGAATACACTTTCTTCTCAGCACCTCATAGAACCTTCTCCAAAATCGACCATGTAGTTGGTCACAAAGCAAGCCTCAACAGATTCAGGAAAATTGAAATTACTCCTTGTAACTTATCAGACCATCATGGAATAAAGCTAGGCTTCAACAATAACAAAAACAACAGAGAGCCTGCAAAAACATGGAAACTGAACAACTCTCTCCTCAATGACCTCTGGGTCAGGGAAGAAATAAAAAAAGAAATTAAAGTCTTCTTAGAACTCAATGAAAATGAAGGCACAACATACCCAAACTTATGGGACACATTGAAAGCAGTGCTAAGAGGAAAGTTTATAGTACTAAGTGCCTTCACAAAGAAACTGGAGAGTTCCTATACTAGCCACCTAAAAGCACACCTGAAAGAGCTAGAACAAAAAGAAGCAAACACTCCCAAGAGGAGCAGAGGGAGGAAATTATCAAACTCAGAGCTGAAATCAACAACTTAGAAACTAAAAGAACAATACAAAGAATCAACAAAACCAAGAGTTGGTTCTTTGAGAAAATCAACAAAATAGACAAGCCGTTAGCTAAACTAACTAAAAGGCAGAGGGAAAATACCCAAATCAACAAAATCAGAAATGAAAAGGAGGAAATAACAACAGACATTGAGGAAATCCAAAGAATCGTTGGGTCCTACTTCAAAAATTTGTACGCCACAAAATTGGAAAATCTAAATGAAATGGATGATTTTCTTGGTAGATTCCACCTACCAAGGTTAAATCAAGAACAGGTAAACAAATTAAACAGTCCTATAACCCTTAAGGAAATAGAAGAAGTCATTAGAAGTCTTCCAACCAAAAAAAGCCCAGGCCCAGATGGTTTCAGCACAGAATTCTACAGACATTCAAAGAAGAGCTAACACCAATATTCTTCAAACTCTTCCACAACATAGAAACAGAAGGAATACTGCCAAACACATTCTATGATGCCACAGTTACCCTAATACCTAAACCTCACAAAGACCCAAGGGAGAAAGAAAATTTCAGACCAATTTCCCTTATGAACATGGATGCAAAGATACTTAATAAAATACTTGCAAACCGGATCCAAGATCACATCAAAAGTATCATACACCATGATCAAGTTGGCTTCATCCCAGGGATGCAGGGGTAGTTCAACATTAGAAAATCCATCAATGTAATCCACCACATAAACAAGCTGAAAGAAAAGAACCACATGATCATCTCATTGGATGCTGAAAAAGCTTTTGACAAAATACAGCACCCCTTCATGTTAAAAGTCTTAGAGAGACTAGGCATACAAGGACCATATTTAAACATAATAAAAACAATTTACAGCAAGCCAATAGCCAACATCAAACTAAATGGAGAGAAACTTAAAGCATTTCCTCTAAAATCAGGGACAAGGCAAGGCTGTCCTCTCTCTCCATATCACTTCAACATAGTACTTGAAGTTTTAGCTAGAGCAATAAGACAACTAAAAGAGATCAAGGGGATACAAATTGGAAAGGAAGAAGTCAAAGTATCCCTATTTTCAGATGATATGATAGTATACATAAGTGACCCCCAAAATTCCACCAGAGAACTTCTACAGCTGATAAACTCCTTCAACAAGGTGGCCGGATACAAAATCAATTCAAAAGAATCAGTAGCCCTTCTTTACACAAAAGATAAATGGGCTGAGAAAGAAATAAGAGAATCAACACCTTTCACAATAGCCACAAATAATATAAAATACCTGGGGGTAACTCTAACCAAGCAAGTGAAAGACTGGAGAGATGGCTCAGCCGTTAAAGGCTAGGCTCACAACCAAAAATATAAGTGAAAGACCTGTATGATAAGAACTTCAAGTCCCTGAAGAAAGAAATTAAAGAAGATATCAGAAGATGGAAAGATCTCTCTTCTTCATGGATAGGTAGGATCAACATAATAAAAATGGCAATCTTACCAAAAACAATATACAGATTCAATGTGATTCCTATCCAAATACCAACTCAATTATTTACAGATCTGGAAAAAACAATTCTCAACTTCATATGGAATAATAAAAGACCCAGAATAGCTAAATCAATCATGTACAATAACAGGACATCTGGAGGTATCACCATCCCGGATTTCAAGCTGTACTACAGGGCAATAGTAATAAAAACAGCATGGTACTGGTATAGAAACAGACCAGTTGACCAATGGAATCGAATTGAAGACCCAGAAATAAACCCACACACCCACGGTCACTTAATTTTTGATAAAGAAGCCAAAAACATACAATGGAAAAAGGAAAGCATCTTCAATAAATGGTGCTGGTCTAACTGGATGTCAACACGTAGAAGAATGCAAATAGATCCATACTTATCACCCTGTACAAAACTTAAGTGTAAGTGGATCAAGGACCTCAACATAAATCCAGACACACTAACATTAATAGAAGAGAAAGTGGAGAAAAGCCTTGAACTCATTGGCACAGGTAGCAACTTCCTGAATAGAACACCAACAGCTCAGGCACTAAAACAAACAAACAATAAATGGGACCTTATAAAATTGAAAAACTTCTGTAAAGCAAAGGACACTGTCCTTAGAACAAAATGGCAGCCTACAGATTGGAAAGGATCTTAACCAACCCAACATCTGACAGAGGGCTAATATCCAAAATATATAAAGAACTGAAGAAATTAAACACCAAAAAAACAAATAACCCCATCAATAAATGGGGTAGAGAGCTAAACCGAGAATTCACAGAAGAAGAATCTCTAAAGGCCGAGAGGCATTTGAGGAAATGTTCAACATCTTTGGCCATCAGGGAAATGCAACTTAAAACAACTCTGAGATTCCATCTCACACCTGTCAGAATGGCTAAGATCAAAAACTCAAATGATAACACATGCTGGCGAGGATGTGGAGAAAGGGGAACACTCCTCCATTGCTGGTGGGACTGCAAACTCGTGCAACCACTTTGGAAATCAATCTGGAGATATCTTAGAAAATTGGGAATAAATCTACCTCAAGACCCAGCCATACCCCTCTTGGGCATATATCCAAAAGATGATTCGAAATGAAACCACAAGGACATTGCCACAACAATGTTCATAGCATTTTTATTTGAGGTAGCCAGAAACTGGAAACAACCCAGATGTCCTTCAACTGAAGAATGGATAAAAAAACTATGGTACATTTGCACAATGGAATACTACACAGCTATCAGAAATTAGGAAATCATGCAATTCGAAACCAAATGGATGGAACTAGAAAAGTTCATCCTAAGTGAGCTGACGCAGTCCCAGAAAGACAAACATGGTATGTATTCCCTTATAAATGGATATTAACCATACATCACAGGATAACTATCCTACAACACACACACCCAAATGGATAGGAACCTAGCATATCTATCCAAGCAAATATTCTATCCACCAGTGAGTCATGGAATCTGCTGCGGGTTAGTGGAACACAACACCCTAGATGGTGTGCCTTATCAAACTCCAGTACAAGTGGAAGTGCTTGGCCCTCACATGACGCAAGATCTGAGGGAGTATGATATGTGAGGGCCAACCTCATCGGAGGAGAAGGAGAGTACCAAGTAGAGAAACAAGGAGGGAGAGAGGAAGGGAGGGAGGGAGGGAGGGAGGGAGGGAAGGAGGGAAGGGAAGGAGAGAGGAAGGGAGGGGCCGGGAGGGGACAAGGGAGGAAACTATGTTCTAGAAGTAAACAATATTTTTAAGAAAAGAGTTAATAAGCTTAAAAAATATAATAAAAACACTATATAAAAATTTCAAACTATAATTTACCAAAGGTATACTTGTCTTACTGGCATGAAAGGAAAATGGCCTTAATTTCATATTAGAATGTTAGACTGCAGGTGGCCACATAGAATACACAAACTTGATAGCAGCTTAAAAGTTCTTTTTTTGTTGTTGTTGTTGTTTTTTGTAGAGGAATAGGATATCTCCATGGTTTGGCATTAAAAAGCAGGTAACAGGTTGAAAACACTGTAAATAAATTAAAGGTTACAGCTGTTCAACCTGGTTTTACAAACCTCCAAGAGTTGAAAAAACTTAGAGCTAAGGTGAAATACATGAAAGGCGTGGTGTTAGCCAATGCCTTTACCTCCAGCAGAAACAGGAGGATCACTATAGAGTAAGTTGTCTTATAAAGTCTAGAGTTACAAGGAACAGGGTGGTGATGGTGCACATCCTTAATCCCATCATTCGAGAAGAATACACCCTTAATCCCAACACACTAGAGACAGAAGCAGGCAGATCTCAGAGCTCAAGGTCAACCTGACACAAAACAAGCTCTAAATAGAGAAAAACTTCAATCCAAGGGTGGTGGAGCACATCTTTAATCCCATCAGTTGCGAACCACATGTCTTTGATCCCAATATTTAGAATGCAGAGACAGGCACATAGGATTTGGAAGGATTTAAGTTTAAAAGCTACTTACAAAAGGCATGCTGAAATTCAAACAAATTGTCCTTTGAGATCTCAAAATATATACACTAAAGGTTTGTTTAGCTCCAAAATATCAAAATAATTTCTTCTTTAATCTGGATTGAAAGATAATACTTTATATATTGTCAAAAAACCAAATTTGCTCCAGGAAAAATATTACCTGACCCCCCCCCCAAAAAAAAAGGTAATTGTCCCAGAGTTAGTATTAGGGCAGGGCTCTGTTCTTATCTTTCCAGGAGATTTAAAGTATCCATTCAAGGAATCCAGGGACAACTGGACAATGGAAACTTCAGCAGAAAACAGATCAGACACCAGAGAAGACTAGTGGCCCAGATGATCCAGCCTTGCAGACTTCCTCAATAGCTGTTTCCTCAAAAGTCTACAACCACAACAACTCAAAACTGCTAAGATCGTTCAGCTCCACAGACTGCTCCAGCGAAAACTTCCGTAAAGCCCTGAAGATCAGCTTCTGTCTATGAACTTCTTAGGACATCTATATTGCTGAGCACAAAAGGACTGAATATCAAATGATTCTATTAACATTTTTAACCATTTTTCCATTCTTATTTGGGCCCCAAACATGTTTACTACATCCTAAATCAGCAGGATGTCATTTTAAGAGAACAACATCCCATCCCCAGAAGGTGGGGAGCGTGTCCCCCCCCCCCCTTTGGTTATTTGATTGTTAACAGAAAATTTTGTTATTTAGGGGCAGAGACTACAAGCTGTTAAATGATCTTGTTAAATGAGTTTTGGAGGTTAGACCCAGGGACTTCTTTCTTTTTCTTTTCTGTATCCTTCTTTCTCTCCTATGTAGGAGTGAACAGACTTGAGAAAAAATGGGACATAGTCATAGTATAGGAAAGATCAAGAAAAAAGGACAGATTATTGAATATGGCCTTATACATTTGTATACTTATACAAAATTAATATTATATTTGGCTAAATTGGTATTGATCATTGTATATTAATGCAAAATTAAGATTGTATTGTACTACATCAGTATTGATCTTTGTATATTGATACAAAATTAAGATTATATTTGGCCACAATGGTATTGACTCTTGTATATTGATGCAAAATTAAGATTGTATTGTGCTACACAGGTATCGATCTTTGCATACTGATACAAAATTAAGATTACATTTGGCCACATTGGTATTGATTTTTGTACATTGATACAAAATTAAGGGTAATGCTTCTTAAAGGTATTGTACCTAGTAATGCTTAAAACTGAAATGTAAAGTTTTGGCCTCTGGTTACCAACTGTCATAAACAGTTTAGGATAATTAAGAAATGGAAACTAATAGTTATGCAAGAGTGGCATTTTGTTAGTTACTATGACAATCTATCACAGTTATTTTCTAAGCTACTCAGAAATCAAGTTGCTAAGAGACAAGCAACATTTGCTTACCTAATATAAGAGATAGATAGGGCATCTTCAAAAACCTCAGGAGATCTGCAGAATATGGCATTCAAAGATGTTTTCTTAACTCAAGATTTTTTGATATCAAGACATGTCAGCTCCTGACAGCAACCCCTATTCTACTCCAAGTAGAAGATGAGCATCGAAAAATCTCCAGTGGGAGATGATTGAATTAGTGGCAAGACTATCTCTTGGCAGGAAAAAACCCTTGCGTCAACTGTAGACAGACTTCTGTCCAAAAAGGACAAAACTTGGAAGCAGGTAAGTTGACACCCTAGCTCTGCCAAGACATAGTAGGTAAGTCCTTCATAATTCCTGCTCTACAATCAATGTCTGTCAGAGAAACGGGGCCAAACGGTGAAGATTGATGCTGTAATATATGGAGAGAAATTGGGAACTGTCCAGGCAGCCACTGGTATGCCATTTCTTAGTCTTGGAAGCTGCAGGCCCTGCACTTCCTATATAATCAGATATATTTATCCCTATATAATCAGATATATTTATCCCTCTCAGGTCTCTGAGGTGGTTGAAGAATAGATAGCTAGAGTCTCATAGTTAAATTTTGAGTTGTTTAGGAATCAAGAGCATGTTCTGGATCTAAGAAGATATTTTTAAAATTGTGAGGCAAGTTAGTATGAAAGCTGAGTTAGATATAGAACTTTAAACTCATGGAGATGGTTAGATAGTAGAATGTTAAAGTCAGGTGCCAAATACATATGGACTGGACATTGGGAATGTATGCTAAGCCATACAACTCTCATAAATGTGGCCTATTTATTTCTGTTGTTTTGTGTTGTATTTATAGTTATAAGAGAAAGAACCATTTGTTGGAATGAAAGGGAGAGCTGCTGGGGGGAAAAAGAAATACCTTAAACTAAAAAAAAAGGTAGAGGATGGGGGGTTGAGGGGGAGGAGGGTGAAAGGGTGGGACTGGAGAGGGAAGTAGGGAGGGGATTGTGATGGAGATGTAACTTGAAGAAACAAAAAATAAATTATTTTTAAAAATCATCCATATAGCAGCTTAGATTTTAATTCAGGAATCAAATCTCTAACCTTGATATTTAGGGAGCTAATTTGAAGAGAAATGAGGTGACACAAAAATACCAACTATGATGAAGTTTGCTCAACTTACTAATGGATAGCTTTCCAGTCGGCTAGAGCCACAGTGCTGCTCCAAGGAGGCTAATTACTTCTTCTCCAAAGGCTTTGATAATGCAGACAGTAGGAATTAAACTGACACAGTGTAAAGAAAGTCTCTAAAATACTATTACCTTTACTTACTTGCTTTCCAATATGATTTTTTTAAGTTGTCAAGTATTTCAAAACTCAACCTGAAACATACTAAATGAGTTTTTTTCCTACAAGGCTACTATGGTTTAAAGGCAACCTGTCCCCATAGGGTCATGTGTTTGAAGGCATGGCCCTAGCTGGTGGCATTTGCTTTAGAAATTATATCATAACATATGCCAAGGGGAGAAGCTTTTAAAAGCCATAATTGCCCTTGGTTGCTGCCTGCTTTGTACTCTGTTTCCTGAGTTACCGAGTTGTAAAGGAATCCCTCTCAAGTTTCCACCACCAGAGACCAGGCTACACACCATGATGGACCATTTCCTCTGAAGACATGAGCCAAATAATCCTTCCTCCCTCACAGTGTTTCTGCCTATTATTTGATCTCAGTAATGAAAAGCATCATGAATATAATCTCTTGCTTCTGAGTCTGGCAAAATATGTATTTAGAAAGAGGCAAAAACATTTTTACTCTAATCATCAGTGACCAACTTGCTTCACCAAGTCAGTCACTCAAGTTACATGAAAAGTAGAATCACAGGTGTAAGCAAGGAGGTTTGGGAAATTAGTTATCTTCAATGAATTTCCAGACAAAAACAAAGTGTTGTCATATTCTTCTTATATAATATATAGAAAGAAACCACTAACAGATTTGCCTGACTCCAGTCTGCTGGCTACCAGAGGTTCTCAAGCCAACACATAACTGAGACCCAGATAGCTGCTTGAATTCCCCTTCCCAGTACCCCTCCATTCAGATCACATGAGGTCCACAACTCCTTTCCAGAGACATTCACCTTTCTTGGCCCCTCTCCCACCCTTCGGGACTTTTCTAACACCAATCTGTAGACTTCTATGGACCCTCTAGCCAGCAATGTAGCACAAAAGTCCCAGAATCTCCAGCTACTATAGGTAACTCAGAGACCCAGGGTCCCACCCATCTGGCTGGGACTTCTAATTGCCTAATTCTGCCTTAGGACACAGAATCAGCTGACAACACCAGAGGAAATTTGTTTCAAGCTCCTTCAACAAACCACTGAAGGTACCAGGTTACAAGAGAGAAACAGAAGAGCTAGGATAAAGGCTTTATCTTCAAACACCAGACAGGAGAAATCAAGATCCCAACTCTACTATGAATCAACCCTTTCCTGAACATTCTAGACAACTCTGATAAAAAGTAATTTGATCAAAAATGAAAGAAAGAAAAACTCAAGCAACAAAGTCCAGATATAACAATCCTAACACAGCAATAAAAACAACATAGAAAAAAAAAATAGAAAGTCACCTTCAAGGAACACAAATCCCATAGTGATGACACCTAATGAAAATGACATGGAAGAACTTCCAGACAAAGAATTCAAAAGGATAATTGTAACTATGCTGAACAGCTCAAATAAGACAATAACAAATAAATGAATGAAATAAGGAAGACAAACCAAGGTATGAAAACACAATATGGGTTTTGTTTTTGTTGTTGTTTTTAAAGAAAATCCAAACTGAAACTATGCTGGAAATGAAACTTTCAATAAATCACTTTAAAACATCATTGAAAAACTTAGTCAAACCCAAAAAGTTGGGGATGAATGGCAAAAATAGAGGAATTGATTACCCAGCAAATGTCAATAATAAAATTTAAAGTATAAATGAAAGTAATATGAGAAAGTTTGGGGGATACTATCATAAGACCTAACTTATGCATTATGAGTATGGAAGGAAAAAAAACCATAGTAAATGCAAAGAGAATATCATCAGTAAAGTTGTAGAAGAAAAGTTCTCAAGTCCCCCCCAAAATGTGACTATCTAGTTACAAGAGGACTTGTACAATACAGATAAAACCAGAAAAAAATCCTTTATAACAAGTTATAGTTAAAACACTAAAACCACATAAAAAGGGGTATTGAAAGCTACATGGTAGAAAGGATAATCACAATTGAAGATCTATTATAATAGTACCTTTTTAGTTAACAGAAACCCTTAAAGTCAGAGGGTCTGGAAAGGTATACTGAAAGTCATGAAAGACCACAATGGTCACTCATACTATTTTACCCAGCAAAACTACCTGTTACATAGTGGCATGCATGCCTTGCTTTAAACAACCAACAGCTTAAGACCCACTAAAGAAAAGGAAAATCATCTCATGCACAGGAAATCTAGGTACTAATTAGTGCTAGGGAAGTCATATTCATTGGAGAAGAATGTACAATCACTAACTTACTAAACCAAAATAATTGCTAACAACAATTTATGAACATTTGTCCTTTGACCCACAGACAACTGTAGTCTTCACCCCTCATCAAGGAAACTTCTGTTTGCAACACATGGAGATCACGATAGTAAACTAAAGCCAATTTAAATAGTGTTGTGGAGCCCATTCTCAGTGGATATATCTATAAAACACTACTACACGTAATGCTCAGGTAACAGTGTATAAGCAGAAATAGAAAGATTCTAAGAGTCAGAGGATGATAGAGTTTGCTGTGAGATTGTATTTACTAGTAATATCAGAAGCTCCAACTGTTTACAGTCTCACCATCATGACTACTCAAGTGTGAGCTTAACAAACTTGATGCCAATGGATGTGCTAAAGTGAAGGGTCAACCCTACAAAAAAAACTATATGTGAGTAAGACAAGCTAGGTGTGGGAGAGGTGGTCTTCCCAGGGAAAAAGACAAAACTGAAAAACTTGGAGCTGACAAGGTGGCCCTCCCCAGAGAAGAACAGTACAATTGGTTGTCTAGTGCCAGTGGCCTGCCCTGAAAACATACAACTATATATATATATGTATATATATATATGTGTGTGTGTATATATATATACATATATATATATAACTTATGCATATATGTATAAGTATATAATGAATATATGCATATATGTATACATATATACATGTAATAAAAATTAGTAAAAAAAAAGGCATGAACTTAAAAGAGAGTGGGAAAGAGTATATGCAAGGAGTTGGAGGTAGGAAAAGGAAAAGAGAAATGTAACTATAACATAATCTCAAAAAATAAAATAAAAACAGATGATGACATACTCTAGTGTGGATGTGGGGAAAGTGAAATGTTCATTTACTGGTGGTAAGAATCCACATTGATGCAGCCACCAATAAAAGAAGTGCAAATATTCCTCAAATTACTAGAAACTAGATCTGCATATGATCAAAATACACCACTCTGGGTCATGCATATACTCACAGGACTCTATATTCTATTATAGAGATATCTATTCATATATGTACATTGCTGCTCCATTCACAATATCTACTATACGATAATATCATGATATGATAATATCCAGGAAATAGAAACAACCTAGATTTAATCAACTGTTGAATGGATACTGAAAATGTGATATGTTTTACAATGTAACATTATTCAGTTGTTGAGAATAATGAAATTATAAATTTCCAGTTTCATAGAAAAGGAAACAATCATTCTGAGGAAAGTTACTGAGACCCAGATGATTTCTTTCATATTTGAATGCTAGCTTAATCTTCAGACATCACAGCTTCATTTGAAATACCACAGAAATCAGGAAACTACTAATAGTCCATGGTGGGGGCGGGGACTTTCAAGGGAGAGAAAACAGAACACAGTGATAGAAAGGGCTGAGAAGTACAGTGGAACAGGAACGGTAAAGCGGAGTGGGAATAGGAAGTTAAGGTTAAGGATGAAATATAGGTTGTGATAACTAACACTAAGGATATATTTAAACGTATATGGTAACTATATGGTAATCTACTACTGTAGAAACTTACATATGGGGAGAGAGAGAGAGTTAGAGAGACAGAGAGACTCAAACAAAGAGAAAGCCCAATGCCAGGAATGTGTTACTATTGCAGAATATTTAATCACATTGTGAACCCCAAGATCATATACTGTAAAAACCTGTTTCTAATTGAGGGATGGCTCAGCTTTTAATCCTAGAACTTTCCATTTACTTTAAATAAATGGTTATGGTGTGGCTCTGTCCTAGCACATACCTTTAATCCAAGAGCTCTCTGTACACAGAAGTAAATAAAGTTAACCCTAAGTCAAGCGGTGGAGTAAGAAACCAGCCAACAGGGATTAAACAGAAAGGAGGGACATTGAGCTGGAGGTTATTTAAGACAGCGTGGAGAAGAACTAGGTTTTTAGCTTTGAGATTTTGGCTTTTAGCATGGGGAGCTTTTGGATGGAGTAGGAAAGTCAGCTGAGTGTTTGCCCTGCCTCTGAGCTAGCAGGTTTTCACCCCTTAAGTCTTCATTGGTAAAAAAAAAAAAAAAAAAAACTAGAATATTTTAGATCTTGAAAACAACACATTACTTTGGAGTTGTTGACCAAGGAGAGTCCATAAACCTCCAACTATCACGAGCCATGATCAATACTATGGTTTACCCTTCAGAACTGGTTGGTAAGACTCTACTCCTAAGAACAGCACATTCTTCCACCACAGAACAAGCAGCAATCGCCAGCATAGTTTCAGTTTGCAACAGATGGTGATTAACTCAGTCTCACAACTTGTCAAGCTCCCGGGGCAGGGGGCGGGGGCGGGGGCGGGGCATCTACTTCACTCCTTCCCCTACCACAGCTTTGAGATCATTGTGGTTAGGGAGCAGAGGGGAAAGTAAGAGCCAGAGGCAGTGGATGACTAAGGAAGAAATGTTTTCAGAAAACAGCAGGCCACCACAACAGTGGTGACAGTGTGCAGCAGGCCCATGTGAGCTCAGGGTGAACAGCGTCCCAGATAAGAAGCAATTGGGGACTGACAGCTTCAGGAGGCAGGAGAGTCAGTTTTTCTACAGGTAAAGCCCCAGGTGCTCTGACCGCACACCAGTGGAAGGGAGCACACCTAGGAGTATATATGCAGGACCAAGTGTACTGGATGGGCATAAAGTTGGATGGGTATAGAAGGGTAGGGTAAAATGGGAAGGGTTTGGAGTATGGGGTGAATACAATGAACTTGCCCTGCACCAAATTCTAAAAGAACTAATAAATAAATAAATATGACAATATTCATAGTTCCCCCAATCTACCTGTATGGTAAATCTACTATGTGTATTGCAAATATATAGTTGAATAAAAAATACTTTTTTTCCAACTAATTGTACTGTATATGCTAAATGTTGTAAAAGAAAAACTGACAAACTTAATGGTAAAATCCAGTATATAAAAAGAAGGAAAGTTAATGAATCAGCATAAAGACCAAGCTGCCTATCATCTTTTTATGTGTAGGGAGCCCTGGTCCAGTTTATGTATGCTTTTGGGGGGGGGGGTTAATGGTTCAGTCTGTGTAAGTCTCTAGGGGCCTAGATTGGTTGGTGCTGTTGATCTTCATGTGGTATTTTGTCCCTTCCCGGTCTCTCTATTCCTCCTCCCTCTCTTACACAGGGCTCCCAGAGATCCACCTAATGTTTGGCTGTGTGTCTCAGCATCTGTTCTGATCTGTTGCTGGGTGGGATCTCTCGTAGGATAGTTATGATAGGTTCCTGTCTCTTTGGGACTATGGGTTGTAGGATGGTTATCCTGAACTATATGGAAAGTGTAGATGGGTGAGAGGGCTATCTCTGACATGAACTCTGTTGTCTCTTAGTGGAACATCTTACCCTAGCTGGGTCGCCTTGTCAGGCCCCAGTGCAAGAGGACGCTCTTAGCCCTCATGGGACTTGATGAACTGAGGTGGGTTGATATGTGGGGGCTCATTTCAGGGGGAGAGAGGAGAGAGTTGGCAGGATGGGGTAGGGTGGGGAGGAGGGATGGGGCTGAAATCAGGATGTAGCTTGAATAAATAAATAAATTTTTAAAAAAGAAGGAAAGTTAAGTTATGGTGATCATTATAATAATAGAAAAACTAACAAAAATATTTTTTTCTTTCTTAAATTGAGAATTAAGTCTCATAACAGCTTCCTACCAGGCATCTAGTTTGCATTTAGACTTTACTTTAGGACGGTTAACCCAGATGCAGCAGTCACTTCTGTGGTGATACATTTTTCTGAATATATTTAATGCCTTCAAAGAGACTAAAACTTTTTCATGCTATTGTAACTAGGTTAATAATATACCTTGAGATCATTAAAGACTATGTACTTAATTTGCTGTCCTATCATGTCTTAAGCCTGTTTTAAGTTTAACCTGCCTGTAAGAGAACAATGTAATCACCCTTAGTATCCCGTGGATTCCCCACACAAGCAGCTTTAACAACCTAAGCTAGATGTATACCTGTAATCTTGAATTATGTACTCTTCTATACCCTGACCCAGAATAACTTATTTTTGTATGTGTATATGTTAATCACTTGCTGAAAGAAACTGAACTGTTGAAAGTAACCCTAAACAAAACAAATATCTATCATACGTGTTGGGAACAGTGTATGTTTATATGATGAGAACATCTGTTTGGGTTTTGAATGCTCTTCTGGGACAGTTGGAGTCATTAAAGTAATTTCTTGTAGAACGGTTAAAGATTTCTGTTAAGTTTATCATTCATTTTCTTCTATATCATATCTTTTGTGTTATTCAATAAATAGGCAGCAAAGATATATTTTTGTCATGTGGTAATTTAAATGAGAATGGCCCCCATAGGCTCATAGATCTAAATGTTTGGTTCCCAGTTAGTGGACAGTTTAGGATGGATTAAGTGGTGTGGTCTCAAAAGCCCACATCTGGCCTCTCTCTCTCTCTCTCTCCCTCTCTCCCTCTTTCACTCTCTCCCTCTCTCTCTCCCCCTCTTTCTCCTGGTCTCTCTCTCCCCCTCTCTCTCTCCCTCTCTCTCTCCCTGTCTCTCTCTCCCTCTCTCTCCCTCTCTCTCTCCCTCTCTCTCTTTCTCTCTCTCTCCCTCTATCTCCCTCTCCCTCTCTCTCTCCCTGTCCCTCTCCCTCTCCCTCTCTCCCTCTCCCTCTCCCTCTCTCCCTCTCTCTCTCCCTCTCTCTCTCCCTCTCTCTCTCTCCCTCTCTCTCTCCCTCTCCCTCTCTCTCTCTCTCTCTCTCTCTCTCTCTCTCTGTCTGTGGCCTATGAATCAGGATGTAAGTTCTTACCTTCTTCTCTAGCATCATGCCTGTCCAAGTGCTGCCATGCTCCCTGCCATAGTCCATGGTGCTCATGGACTAATCATCTGGAGCTATCAGCTTCCCCCCCAATAAAATGCTTCTTCTATAAGTTGTCTTGGTCATGGTGTCTCTTCATTGCGACAGTACAGTAACTAAGGCAATTAGGGACAGATGAGACAAATAAAACAGACAACTGAAACAGACCAACCGGTAACTACAAACTTCAGACAGGGAGAGAAGTTGAGGGTTCAAATTTGGACTCATTCTTCATTATACTATTCCAAATGGAAGTTTCTGTTTTTATTCTTTAATGTAACATCAATCCAACATATCCTTGTGGAATATTGTTTTGTTATTAAAGCCTTTTACCTGCCTTATCCTTTTCTGTCTACAACCAGTGTATGCTGCATTGCTGTCTTTCCTCAAAGTTTATTTTTAAATAGTATGTGGGCCTTGCTCAGCAATAGAGTGTTTCCTTAACATGTGGGAGGGCCTGTGGTCAATCTCCATTACCACAACAATAAAAAAACCAAACCAAAACAGCTATGAAATTCACACAAGCTATGAAATTCTTTTCTCCAGTCTAAGGAAATTCTCCAAACTTCTATTGTCCACACTTCTGTAACCTCTATAGGAAATGTTTCATGAATGGTTCCATTCTTTGGGTAGCCTGTATAGTTGTGCAATAGACAATCTATTTCTGAGATCTTTTGTTCTCTGAAGAGCTTTTATGTAACAAAGATGTGTACTAGAAAATCATTAGTACAGTGAACTATTAAAAGTGTTGATACATCATCTCAACAGTGACTTCCCTCTAGTGACAAGCACACTAGTCTTGCTGTCTTAACCCAACACAAAAACATTTCAAGTTGCAGCACAGCCACAGGACTTACAGATGGGTGGGTGACACCAATTGTCCATGCTAACAGTCTCTTTGCTAATACTTCAGGTGACTGGACTCTTCCCCCATTAAATATAACTAAAAGGGGATAGCAGGTAGAGCCCGTAGTAGGAGCTATAAGAAAGAAACTTTTGCTTCAGTACCCAGGGTTATTTTTTAAGGAAGCTTTGGCAACTCATCTGCCTTATGAAAATAGGAGAGCAGAGATAATTCTCTGCACACTGTGAGCTTCCTGTGCCTCTCATATTTCTAATTTAGGCAGCATGCTGTCTTCACAAAGAGCAAGAAAACAAACATTGAGCTCTAATCAGTGGCAGACACTGTGCAGGGGCTTGCGGCTCATTTGTCCATCATCCTGGTGGAGTTGTGCAGTCTTATCAGGGTGTCTAGACCTCTGCACTCCTCCCTGTTAAGATGAGGCAGCCCATTACCAAAGAGGGACAATAGCACCCCCGATTAACTCTTCTCTATGCTCAGAAAATGAAAAAATAAATAAAATAAATAGAAGGAAAAAGGCATCAATTTTGATCGAATTTAATTCTATAATGAATCTAAGAATAAGACTCCCTGTAGTGTTGAGTTAACCTTTTTCAGGAGTTAGGAATTTGTATCCTTTTTCTTTAACTGTATCTTCGTAACATCAATGGTCCAAGGCTATTGCAAAAGTTTTGTTTTAAAAGCCTATTCACAAAAGAAACTTAAAAGACTGCCTTCTAAAACAGGATGTTTGTTTTTAAAATTGTCCAAGTACTACTAATTATTTAACTACAAAATACTTCATCATTTTATTCTAGCTTTAAAAATCTCAGGAGACATTCTCACTGGTTTATATTAAGTGTTGAAAGTTCTGCCTTTCCACAGCAACAGCGTGTAATTTTCAATTTCAATACCATTGACTCCTTAGAACGAATGACTCACAGCTCCTTAGCTTACATTTCCTGTCTTTCAATGTAACAATTGGAGTTCCAGGTCCACAGGGATGGAATTTAAGAACTTTCACACTATTGATAAAGAAAAGACTGCACCCAGAAACCTCAGAACACAAGTTGAAGAGTACCGCCTTGAGGTAGAGGAATTGAACGTAACTCTACTACAACTGTAGAAAGGCTGTAAAGCTGGTGGGTGGGAAAGTGCCTAAGGACATGAGGGAAGAAGCTGGAGCTGCCTTTGGTTCACTCAAGCACTAGTTGGCACTTAGGAGACTCAGGGTCTTTTGGTAAAACAGAATAGTGTAGGCAATAGGATAGGCTTATGTACTTAGCCTGGAGGTAAGTGAACAAGGAAGTGACTACACTATATCCCTCAGCCCCGAGGGTAGGTCCCTAATGGCCTGAAAACTTCCCTCTAGACACAGTCTCTTAAAGGTCCCATTTGAATGGCAGCCCTAAGCTAAGGATCAAGCCTGAATTTAACAAATGGGCCTTTGAGGTCACTTTATATACAAAATATATGAGCCTTTATATTCCTTGATGATCATATTTTACAGGAAAAGGTAATGCCTTCCAGGTTTTTAAGACAGGAAAAAAAAAAAAAAAAAAAACAGGAAGAGGTTTCTGATCACCAGATACTGAATTATAAGACTGAGAAGACGGTCCAATGGGTAAAGCACTTATTCTGCTTGAGTGTGAGAACGTAAGTTCTGAATTTGAGGACCACACAAAAAGCCAGAGAGAACCTGTATGTGTTTTAACTCCAGTGTTTTGTGATGCAGACAGAAAGAGTCTGCTGTTTACTGGCTAACCAGAAAACCAAAGCAGTAAATCCCAGGTCACTGAGAGACCCTGCTTCAAAAACTAATGTGAAAAACAATGAAGAAGACATCCAATGTCAACATTTGACTTTTACAGGCACCTGTGCCAGTTAATGTACCCGCATATATGTATACAACACCCCCACCTATATATTCAAAATAAAACAAAACCAAATGAAAGGAAAAGTCTAATGAATGTTTTAATTTACCATGAGTCTGATAACTGTTCATAATTATAGCATATAGAGATATAGAGCTGAAGATATACACACAGACATACATATACATTGTATACATATACATCATTATATATACATGTATATATAGAGAGATACAGCTGAAGATATACACATACATACACATATACATATGCATGGTATACATATACATTATATATGTGTGAATGTGTATAAATATATATATTCTCCATACCTTCTATTTTATTTAAAAGAATATAGTTAAAAAACAAACAATATTTCAAACATATTTTTTACAACAGATACACTTTGTAAAGTTTCCAGCTTTTTCTCATCTCTATTATCTGCAAAATTAAAATAAAAATTTGCCTGAAGAAAAGTGATATTCAGTGTAATTGAAGTCAATAAAAGAAAAGGAAAAAATACGAATAAAATAATTATATCTCCTTTGGGTATGTATTTTTATTTGAATTCCAAGATGATAAATAATTTTCATTTGTCATTATTAAACAAAATTTCAAATAAAAATTTAACAAAATATTGTTTTTATTTTATTTCTTTTAAACTTAAAAATAATCATCTTTCTTTATTCAGCAATTTTGATCAGATTAATACCTTGCAGCATTTGTGACTTTTTTAATGAATTTGTATTTGTTCCAAAAACTTCCATTCCCTTAAAATTCTGTCAACATAACTAACTTAGAGCAACTGTCGCTCGCTCAGGGGCTCTCACAGAATCAAGCCAGTCAACTTTCCAGTATGAATGGGGAGGAGCTCACAGGGACCCATCCATATCTGAGAGGCAATAGTAGTTGATATTTGTGTTTTCCTTAATCAGTTCATGTTTAGGCAGTCATGTTGGTATGACAGACTATGTGGATGTAGCTCCTGACATTCCAAGAAGACACAAGCTCACCATGAACTTCCTGTTCCCTGGATTTCATAATCTTTTCACCTTCTCTTCCACAATGACCCATATGCAGTGGGGTTGTTACATTTGAGACTGTGCTTCGCAAGTCTGTGTTTTAATTGGTTGTGGTTTTCTGTAATGATTTCTGCCTGTTTCAAAGAAAATGTCCAGACAAGTACCATTATGCAGACTGAGCAGCTTGGTTTTATGTATTTATGTATTTGGAATATATATACATATATGTATATATATAATAAAATACACATAATAAATAAATGAAAATAAAATAAGCAAATAATAACAATAAAATGATATAATAATAATACATATATTCGAAATTCATGGCCTCTTTTTTCCATTAATAATTTCTTATGTGTAAGCATACATATATACACATACACATGTGTATATACATACATATATATATATATATATATACATATATATACAATTAATTTAAAAAAGAGGCCATAAGTTTGAAAAATATCAAGGAGGGGTATATGGCAGCATTTGAAGGAAGGAGGTGGAAATTGTGTAATTATATTATAACTTCAAGACAATTTTTAAAAAAGAAAATTTCAAGTACACATGGTAGTATACATATATTAATTCTATAGCTCTGGAAACTGAAATGGGGGAAAAATCACAAATTTGAGACCATTATGTGTGGAGGAATTTTAATCCAGTGACATGGCTGCTCTGATCACATTCAAAGACCTTTCAGGTCTGTGTGATCTGACTGAAATGCAGACACACCCTTAGTACACACCTTTAATCCCAGACAGTGAAGGTAAAGTTTGTAGAAGGAAGCACACATGTTTGAAAGTCATATCTAACTGAGAGGCAAACGAAATGATAAATCAGAGAAAGATTTGACAGAATGAGTCAGAGATAGGATACGCCCAACTCGAGAGAGAGAGAGATGGGGGGATAGAATTTACTTAAGACCAGCCCAGAGAAACAGATAGAGAGTACAATACAAAGGAGGAGAGCATAGTACAGGAATACATGGAGCTCATGGAGATAGTACGGTAGAGTTTGGGAGTTGAGTTCAGTGCTGTTCCGTTTGTGGAGTTCAGAGGCAGTTTTTCCAATCAGAACAATTGAGTTAGAAATTGAAAGAAGCTAATTTGAATCACCCATCTTAGAGAGGAGTTTTGATCCAGAACAGCTGATTGAACAAGCTGACCAGAGTTCAGAAAGAACTAGAAATGGTGAGTTTATTCAGCAGTAAGTCTCCGAGGCTGAAATAGGCCTAAGTTGGCTGGAAGCTGAAGCCTTTGAGGTTCTGGTTACCGAAGATTAGATTGTATAGAGGCTAGAAGCTTCCAGGCCTAGGCCTGGGAATAGCTAGAATACAGAAAGAAATGCTCTGGGCTCAACCCAAGCCATGTGTTTTCACAGCTTGGGTACAGCTCTCATCTACAGGAATAAAAATAACATTTCAGTTATGATCCCAAAAGCAAAAATTTTGTGTGTCAAAACACTAAATAAGAAATAAGGAGGAGCTGGGGGGGCCAAGATGGCGGCAACCCACACTGACGCATTTTGAATGTGGGAGAAAAGAGCCATAAAAAGCACAGAGTTATTGGACACTGTGCAAAAACCGGAGGGGCTAGGCACTCCGGGAACACTCACAGCTCCCAAGGGACTGTTAAAAGTCCCAGGGCAAGGCTCTCCCCCCATCTCTCTCAGACACGGAAGCCACTAAATCCGGGACTCGGTAACTCCCATTTGGAGAGGCGCCTGGTAAGATCAACCCCAATACACAGCAGGCAGAATCAGAGCCCACATGGCGATTACTCACTAGCCTACTAGGCTCCCCACACTTCAGGAGGACCTTGTAGCTATTTAGGAAACTTTGGGGGCTAGTTGAAGTCTTAGCAAGGCAGAAACAGGGCTCACGGCGGTGATCTGCAGCCGCTCCAGCCACAGAGCACCACAGGGAGCAAGAAGCCGGCGGGCAGGGCAGAAGCGCCAAGCCCGCAGCAAAGCAGCCAGGGATGGAAGCAGGCACAGGCGGGCGGGGCTGAAGCTCCGTGCACCCGCAGAAGAGCAGCCAGGGCAGGAAGCCTGCAAAAGCGGGCTGGATTGAGGCTCCACGAACCGCGGCTGAGGAGATGGAGTGGGAAGCCATCACAGGCGGGCGGGGCTGAGGGGCCACACCTGCGGCGGAGGAGCCTAGTGGGAAACCAGAAGCCAGGGGACCATAGCTGTAATCTGGAAAACCCAGATATATTAGGTGTGGAGCCGGGCCCTGTCAATCTCTGTGACAACAACCAAAGCCCACAGAATCTGTGCCTGGGCAAACAGGTCCATACCATCAGAACAATTACAGGCTGATCACTCAGTGGGCGACATAGAGAAGTCTGAATTGGAAGCAGTGAAACAAACCCAGACCATTACTCACTACCTCGGAATAGGCTGCACCAGCTCAGAGTGCTTCAGGCTATTAGAACCACAGTGACCCTGAGATCCCCCTGTAAGCAATGACAGATAGCCAAGCAATTCGACCCCTACACCAAAGCATCCCCTGTGGATCCAAGCCCAGAAAACGATGAGAACAGACAGCTAAACACATCCATACGGCCAAAGGTCCAAGAAAAAATAGAAATCAAGGAAATATGACTCCAACAACTCAGAATTATCCTAGCTCATCCAATTCGGATGACGTCAAACCAACAGAAACACATGAAAATGATGACAATTCTGCATTATGGAAAGTGATAGAGTCCCTTCAAGAAGAACTTAAATCTATGAAGGAATTCAAAGAATCCACAATTTTACAAGTCAAAACAATGAACAACACCATTAAAGAGCTCCAAGCCAAGGTGACCCAGCTTGAACAGGAAAAGGACAAAGCAATGAAAGATTTCCAGACAAAAACAAGCAAGCTGGAGAAGGAAATGTACAGAATGAACAATACCATACAAAACATGAAAATAGAAATAGAAACAATAAAGAAAACACAGTCAGAGTTAAAGAGGAAGTGGAGAATCAAGGGAAGAGAACAGGAACTACGGATGTCAGTATCAAAAATAGGATGCAAGATATGGAAGACAGGATCTCAGGCATGGAAGATTCGATGGAAGAAATCAGTACAACATCAAAAGAAAATGAGAAGGCTAAAAAAATCTCTCACCCACAACATCCAACAAATCAAGGACTCAATGAAAAGACAGAACCTAAGAATTATAGGCATAGAGGAAAGAGAAGACTCCCGACTCCAAGGTCCAGAAAATATCTTCAACAAAATCAAAGAAGAAAACTTCCAAAACCTGAAAATAGAGATGCCAATAAAAATCCAAGAGGCTTACAGAACACCAAACAGATTAGATCAGAAAAGAAACTCCTCTCGCCACATAATAATTGAAACACCAAATGTACAGAACAAAGAAAGAATATTAAAAGCTGTAAGAGAAAAAGATCAAGTCACATAAAATGATAGACCAATCAGAATAACACCTGATTTCTCCTCAGAAACTTTAAAAGCTAGAAGGGCATGGACAGATATCCTACAAGTCCTGAGAGAACACAGGTGCCCAGCAAGACTACTATACCCAGCAAAACTCTCTATCAACATAGATGGAGAAAATAAGATATTCCATGACAAAATCAAATTTAAACAATATCTACCCACAAACCCAGCCCTACAGAAAATCCTAGAAGGAAAATTCCATCCCAGAGAAGAAAACTTCACCCAAGAAAACAAAGGGAATAGATAACCCTTAAGCAGCTAAACCAAAAGAGGCACAGAACCATCACCTATACCAAACTAATGGGAAATAACAACCCCAGGTCACTAATATCCATCAACATCAATGGACTCAACTCCCCAATAAAAAGACACAGGTTTACAGAGCGGATCCGGAAGCAAGACCCGTCCTTTTGCTGCATACAAGAAACACATCTCACTACCAAAGATAGACACTACCTCAGAGTAAAGGGCTGGGAAAAGGTTTTCCAAGCAAATGGACCCAGGAAGCAAGCTGGAGTAGCCATCCTAATATCAAACAAAACAGACTTCCAACTGAAGTTAATGAAAAAAGACAAAGAAGGGCATTATATACTCATTAAAGGGAATATTCATCAAGAGGAAATTTCAATACTGAACATCTATGCCCCAAATACAAAGGCACCTACTTTCGTAAAAGAAACACTTCTAAAACTTAAATCGCGTGCCGATCACAACACATTAGTAGTGGGAGACTTCAACACCCCACTCACAACAATGGACAGATCATCAAGACTGAGGCCAAACAGAGAAATATTGAGTCTAACAGAGATCATGAAACAAATGGACCTAACAGATACCTTCAGAACATTTCAACCAAACAAAAAGGAATATACCTTTTTCTCAGCACCTCACAGAACCTTCTCCAAAATTGACCACATAGTCGGACAAAAAGATAGTCTCAATAGATACAAGAAAATTGAAATAACACCTTGTATCTTATCAGACCACCATGGAATAAAGCTGGTCTTCAACAGCAAAAGAATCAACAAAAAGTCTTCACACACATGGAAATTGAACAGCTCCTTACTGGATGGCCACTGGGTCAGGGAAGAAATAAAGAAGGGACTCAAAGACTTCTTAAAATCCAACGACAATGAAGGCACAACATACCCAAACCTATGGGATACAATGAAAGCTGTGCTACGAGGAAAGTTCATAGCACTAAGTGCTTTCAAAAAGAAAATTCTGACAGCTCATATTAGTGAATTAACAGATAAGCTGGGTGAATTGGAAAAAAAAGAAGCAAACACTCCCAAGAGGAGCAGAAGGCAGGAAATCATCAAACTTAGGGCTGAAATCAACAACTTAGAATCAAAAAGAACTATACAAAGAATCAATGAAACCAAGAGTTGGTTCTTCGAGAAAATCAACAAAATAGACAGACCCCTAGCCAAATTAACTAAAAGGCAAAGGGAAAGAAAGGAAAAGGGAGAAATAACAACAGACATTGAGGAGATCCAAAAAATATTCGGGTTCTACTTTAAAAATCTATATTCCACCAAATTTCAAAACCTAAGTGAAATGGACAATTTCCTCGATAGATCCACCTACCAAAACTAAATCAAAATCAGATTAACAGCTTAAACAGCCCAATAACCCCTAAGGAAATAGAAACAGTCATTAATAATCACCCAACCAAAAAAAAGCCCAGGGCCAGATGGCTTTAGCACGGAATTCTACCGGACCTTCAAAGAGGAGCTAACACCAATACTTTTCAAACTATTTCACAAAATAGTATCTGAAAGAACATTGCCAAACTCATTCTAAGAGGCCACAATCACCCTGATTCCTAAACCACACAAAGACCCAACAAAGAAAGAGAACTTCAGACCAATCTCCCTCATGAACATAGATGGAAAAATACTTAATAATATACTAGCAAACCGAATTCAAGAACACATCAAAAATATCATACATCATAATCAAGGAGACTTCATCCCAGGAATGCAAGGATGGTTCAATATACGAAAGTCTATCAATGTAATTCACCATATAAACAAGATGAAAGAAAAAAATCACATGATAATCTCACTAGATGCAGAAAAAGTATTTGACAAAATCCAACACCCCTTCATGCTAAAAGTTCTGGAGAGAACGAGCATACAAGGACTGTACCTAGAAATAATAAAGGCAATATACAGCAAGCCAATGGCCAACATCAAATTAAATGGAGAGAAACTTGAAGCACTTCCTCTAAACTCAGGGACAAGACAAGGATGTTCACTCTCACCATATCTCTTCAATATAGTACTTGAAGTCCTTGCTAGAGCAATAAGAAAACTAAAGGAGATCTAAGGGATAAATACTGGAAACGAAGAAGTCAAATTATCCCTACTGGCAGATGATATGATAGTATACATAAGCGACCCCTAAAACTCCACCAAAGAACTCTTACAGCTGATAAACAACTTCAGCAAGGTGGCTGGGTACAAAATTAACTCAAAAAAATCAGAAGCCCTTCTTTATACAAAAAATAATTGGGCTGAGAAAGAAATTAGGGAAACAACCCCCTTCACAATAGCCACAAACAATACAAAGTACCTGGGGGTAACTCTAACCAAGCAAGTAAAGGACCTATACAACAAGAACTTCAAGCCCCTGAAGAAAGAAATGGAAGAGGCTTTTAGAAGATGGAAATATCTCCCATGCTCATGGATAGGTAAGATCAACATAATATAAATGGCTATCCTACCAAAAGCAATATATAGATCCAATGCAATTCCTATCAAAATACCAACACAATTCTTTATAGACCTGGAAAGAGCTATTCTCAATTTTATATGGAACAAAAAAAAAAAAAAAAAAAAAAAGCCCAGAATAGCTAAATCAATCCTGTACAATAAAAAAGCATCTGGAGGTATCACCATCCCAGATTTCATGCTGCACTACAGAGCAATAGTAATAAAAACAGCATGATACTGGTATAGAAACAGACCAGTAGATCAATGGAATCGAATTGAAGACCCAAATATGGACCCACATACCTATGGCCAACTAATCTTTGACAAAGAAGCCAAAACCGCACAATGGAAGAAGGACAGCATCTTCAACAAATGGTGATGGTCCAACTGGATGTCCACTTGCAAAAGAATGAAATTAGACCCATACCTATCACCTTGTACAAAACTTAAATCCAAGTGGATCAAAGACCTTAACATAAGGCCAGCCACAAAAAAATATACTAGAAGAAAAAGTAGGAGAAACCCTCGAACTCATTGGCACAAGTGACAGCTTCCTGAACAGAACACCAAAAGCTCAGGACCTGAGATCAACAATCAATAAATGGGACCTCATTAAAATGAAAAGCTTCTGTAAGGCAAAAGATACTGTCATTCGAACAAAACGGCAACCAACAGACTGGGAGAAAATCTTCACCAACCCCACATCTGATAGAGGGCTATTATCTAAAATCTACAAATAACTCAAGAAACTAAATGCCAAGAAACCAAATAATCCAATCAAAAAATGGGAGACGGAGCTAAATAGAGAATTCACAAAGGAGGAATCCCTAAGGGCTGAGAGACACCTGAAGAAATGTTCAACATCCTTAATCATCAGAGAAATGCAACTTAAGATGACTGTGAGATTCCACCTCACACCTGTCAGAATGGCTAAGATAAAGAGCTCAAATGACAGCACATGCTGGCGAGGGTGTGGAGAAAGGGGAACTCTACTCCATTGCTGGTGGGAGTGCAGGCTTGTGCAACCACTATGGAGGTCAGTCTGGCGATATCTTAGAAATCTTGGAATAACTTTGCCTCAGGACCCAGCCATACCACTTCTGGGTACACACCCAAAAGACTCCTCACGCAGTCATAGGGAAGTCTTCTCATCTATGTTCAGTTGAGGGACATCTGGGTTTTTTCCAATTTCTAGCTATTACAAATAAAAAAAACTTAAAGCTAAGGTAAAATACATGAAAAACGTGGTGTTAACCCATGCCTTTAACTTCAGCAGAGACGAGAGGAGCACTATAGTGTTAGTGGTCTTATAAATTCTAGAGTTACATGGAACAGGGTGGTGAGGGTGCACACCCTTAATCCCATCATTCAAGAAGAGTACACCCTTAATCCCAACACACTAGAGACAGAAACAGGCAGATCTCAGAGCTCAAGGTCAGCCTGATACAAAACAAGCTCTAAATAGAGAAAAACTTCTATCCAGGAGTGGTGGAACACATCTTTAATCCCTTCAGATGGGAACCACAGGTCTTTGATCCCAATAATTAGAATGCAGAAACACACACATAGGATTTGGAAGGACCTAAGTTTAAAAGCTACTTACAAAAGTCCTACTCAATACAAACTGTCCTTTGAGATCTCAAAATATACACACTAAAGCTGGTTTAGCTCCAAAATAACAAAATAATTTCTTCTTTAACCCAGATTGAAAGATAATACTTTATATATTATCAAAAAACCAAATTTGCTTCGGGAGAAATATTACCTAACCCCTCCCCACCAAAAAAAAAAAGAGGTAATTGTCCCAGAGTTAGGATTAGAGCAGGGCTCTGTTCTTATCTTTCAAGGAGATTCAAAGCATCCATTCAAGGAACCCAGGGACAACTGGACAACGGAAACCTCAGCAGAAAACTGAATCAGACACCAAAGAAGGCGAGTGACCCAGGTGATCCAGCGTTACAGACTCCCTCAATAGCTGTTTCCATCAAAAGTCTACAACCACAACAACACAAAATTGCTAAGACCGTTCAGCTCTACACACTGCCCCAGCCAGAACTTCAGTAAAACCTGGAAGATCAGCTTCTGCCTACAAACTCCTTAGGACATCTAAACAGCTGAGCACAGAAGGACTGAAAATAAAAGGATTGTACTAACATTTTTATCTATTTTTCCATTCTGCTTCGGGCCCCAAACAGGTTTACTACGACCCAAATCAGCAGGAAGTCATTTTAAGAGAGCGACGTCCCATGCCCAGAGGGTGGTGAGGGTGTTTCTCCGCCCCCCCCCCCCTTTTTGGTTATTTGAAGGATAACTGAAAACTCTGTTATTTAGGGGAAGAGATTACAAGCTGTTAAATGGGTTTTAGAGGTTAGACCCAGGGACTTCCTTCTTTTCCTTTTCTGTATCCTTCTTTCTCTATGTAGGAGTGCACGGACTTGAGAAAAATGAGACATAGACATAGTACGGGAAGGACCAAGAAGAAGGGACAGATTATTGAATATGTCCTTATACCTTTGTATATTGATACAAAATTAGTACTATATTTGACTAAAGTGGTATTGACCATTGTTTATTGTGCAAAATTAAGATTGTATTGGACTACATCAGTATTGATCTTTGTATATTGATACAAAATTAAGATTATAGTTGGCCACAATGGTATTGACCCTTGTATATTGACGTAATATTAAGATTGTATTGGGCCGCATAGGCATTGATCTTTGTATATTGATACAAAATTAAGAGTATATTTAGCCACATTTGAATAGATCTTTGTATATTTATACAAAATTAAAGGTGACGCTTCCTAATGGTATTGTACCTAGAGATACTTAAAAATGAATTGTGAAGCTCTGGCCTCTTGATACCAACCGTCTTAAACTGTTTAGGATAGTTGAGAAAAACAAACTCTTATTCATGCAAGCATGTTACTTTGTTAGCTACTATGACAGTCTATCACAGATATTCTCTAAGCTACTCAGAAATCAAGTTGTTAAGAGACAAGCAACATTTGCTTATCTAAATACAAGGGATAGATAGGGCATCTTCAAAAACCCCAAGAGATCTGCAGAACATGGCATTCAAAGATGTTGTCTTAAATTAAGATTTTTTTTTGATATCAAGACATATCAGCTCCTACAGCACCCCCTATTCTACTCCAAGTAGAAGATAAGCATCGAAGAATCTCCAGTGTGAGTTGGTTGAATTAGTGGCAAGCCTATCTGTTGGCATGAAAAAACTCCTTGCTTCAACTGCAGACAGACTGCTGTCCAAAAAGGACAAAACTTGGTAGCAGGGAAGTCGACAGCCTAGCTCTGCCAAGACAGGGTAGGTAAGTCCTTCATAATCCCTGCTCTACAATAAATGTCTGTCAGAGAAACCAAAAGGCTGAAGACTGATGCTGGAATGTATGGAGAGAAAATGAGAATACTCCAGGCAGTCACTGGTATGTCATTTCTTAGTTTTGGAAGCTGCAGGCCCTGCACTTCCTATATAATCAGATATATTTATCCCTGTCAGGTCTCTGAGGTGGTTGAAGAATAGACAGCTAGAGTCTCATAGTTAAATTTTAAGTTGTTTAGGAATCAAGAAAGTGTTATATATCTAAGAAAATGTTTTTAAAATTGTGATGCAAGTTAGTATGAAAGCTGAGTTAGATATAGAACTTTAAACTCATGGATATGGTTAGATGGTTGAATGTTAAAATCAGGGGCCAAATTTGTATGAATTAGACATTGGGAATGTATACTGGGCCATTTAACTCTCATAAATGTGGCATATTTTTTCTGTTGTTTTGTATAGTATTTACTGTTATAAGAGAAGGAACCTTTAGCTGGACTGAAAGGGAAAGCTGTGGGGGGGAAGAGGATTGAAGGGTGGTACAGGAAGGGGGAATAGGGAAGGGATTGTGACTGAGATGTAACTTGAAGAAATAAAAAATAAAGTATTAAAAAAATAAGGAGGGAAGGAGAAGGAAGGGACAGAAGGTAGGAGAGAGAGAGAGAGAGAGAGAGAGAGAGAGAGAGAGAGAGAGAGAGAGGAGGGTAAGGAAGCACCAAGATATATCCCTACACTACTATTCTACTAGATGCAGCACATCCAATTTGGTATGGCTGTAAAAGACACAGTCACCAAAATGAATATATTCCAGACTGTCACGAAGATAAATGCCAGTGAGATTTGGAAAATCTCGATCACTTAATCTTTGGCAATGGAAATGTGACATGGCACATGTCCTGCATGAAATACTTCAATGGTTTTCTTACAAATTATATTGTGCCTACAGTACTATGAAAAATTTATACTCCTAGGTGTTAATCCTTCCAAAATATAAATTCTAACAGCTCATCTGGACATGGCTATTTCAGTAACACTTTAGTGTTCGTATCCCTAAATGTTGGACAAAACACAAACACCTTCAGTTAGCAAATAGTTAAGCTATAAAATACATATGTGATGAATCTCCCTTCTTAATTAAATGTCCTTAGAAAAACACTCAGACATGGGCAGAGGAGTGTCTCTTAGATGATTCCTATCGAATACTCCACAGACTACTACTCATAGAAAAGGATGATGAATTAAAAAGTGAAAACAGAGAAGAAACAACAGCCTGAATGGGTCTGCAGAAAATTTGTTAGGGATAATAAGCTAATTTTAAGAAATTACACAATGTCTGCTATGGTACAGTTTCATTTTACATTGTGTTTTTGAATAGCAATTCTATGGAAATGAGGAACAACATGATCATTGTCATAATTAATGACAGACGAGTGTCAGAAGTTATGTGAAAACTACCAAGGGGCCACATGAGAGACATAGTGACTATGAAAACACTGTAGTTCCTGACTATAAATACAAGTTCATTTTATTAATCTATAGGATGTGATTGTTATTATTAGAAAAACTGGATAAGTAGTAAGTTAAATCTATTACTTTTATGAGAAGTAATAAATGTATAATTATCTCAAATTTTTAAATATTCATTATGAAAAATTATATATTCTCTTCCTTCATTCAATAGACTTCTCCCTACTCACATCAGGTGTACCTCAGCATTCCTCCCTTCTGCATCTTGACAGTGGTTAACTATAAGTCCCTCTGCATTCCTGGGACGTATGCATGATTAACACAGTATTTGTAGCACTACTTGAATCTCACTCTACGTGATTTTATTTTCTGTTTTTGGTCACCACATTCCTAACAAAACTCTTGACTTCCAGTATTCTCTAGTTCCTCCCTTTCTTTCTGAATTCCTAAAAGACACATTAGGGATGACTAAACTCATTATTTTATATGGAAACGTTCCAAATCCCTTAGTTGGGGAGATGGCCATTTTGAGATCTTACTGTAGTTTGATTTCCAGTTATTCTTCTGTGCTTGAACATAGCAGGGTTGCCTTGTACAGATCTTTTGTAGGCCTTGGCTGTCTTTATTCTTCAAATGTTCATTTCTAGTTTTTGACCACATATGCAGCTTTCAGAGTTTATTCTGAAGGCACCAATGAGCTTTAATTACAGTGTCATATTTTCAGCATACATATCAGTCAATTGACTTCTTCAACCCATGTGAAAATAATGCTAAAACATGTCATTTGTGAGTTTGAAATTCCCAGGAAGGAATATAGAAATAACAAGAACATCTAATAACATTAAAAAGGTATAAAACAACTTCATTAAAAGGAGTAGGGTAAAAAAAAAATCACTGATGTGATTACCTTTGGTTATGAGTAAATTTTATAAAGGAAAAAGAAGGAGCTAGATAAAATCAGTGTACCTTATGTGATTCTCCATGGGGTTGCTGGCTAATAAATTTTTAATTTGGATCCTGAGGCTAAGTAATGCACCCAGTAGGTAGTAAAATTAGGAACCTTATTTCTCAATGTTAAGTTGGGAATGTACAAAGCAAGGAGACTGGAATATTCTACATAGTATTAGAGTTGGTGTCAACAGAGTCTGCTATATAAATTCTACATAAGTGCACACACAGAGAGACCAGGAACAATGAATATGGTTATACATTCCCTTTCTCTGTAAACAGAGGGAACTAGAGGCAACAATCCAGCAGCAATGAACACAACTACCACACAATATTCCCCAATGAAAGGATTCAAAAATCCACAGAAAAATGGCTTTAAGATTGAAGCAGAAAATATGATTATAGGTAATTATGCATAGTTTAGGATACACAAGTTTATTCCCTGTCAGCACAGCGGTACTTGCAATGATATAGACATAATACCAGAGAACATAGCTAGTTTATGTATTAGATTAGCACAGGATATTAATAAAGGTTGGTAGGTAAATGAAAAGCCACTGACTGTACTATATTCTCAATTTGTCCTACAAATCTAAAATTCAGCTGGGTGTGGTGGCCGCTTGTCTTTAATCCCACTCTGGAGGAAGAGGCAAGTGGATCTCTGTAAGTTCAAGGCAAACCTGGTCTACAAAATGAGTTCCAGGACACCCAGGGCTACATACAGAGAAACCCTGTCTCAAAAAACAAACAAAATAAAAATCTGAAACTTTCCAGAAATGATTATAATCAATAAATTAAGACTGATAAGTGACTGAAGGGCAAAGTAAGTCAGTGGTTAAGAAAAAAAAATTAAACAAAACAGAGTGGAAGCTTACCAATTGCCCTCTGGTGGTGCCTTTCTTTTTCCTTGGAACTTTGCTCTGGCAAACGACAGTTTAGCATCTCAGTAGGTGCCATATTGGTTGCCAGTAGTGTTGGACCATGGACACAGCTGTCTCAGGGATTTAATTAATAGGTGTTGCTCTGGAGTTCTAGCTTTTGGCTGGGGTGTAAAATGATTCATTCCCAAGTAGAAACTAGAGATTTTCATATCTGAACTTATATAGATGAACTGACATTTTTATTTCAACAGAACACTGCACCATTCTTACAAGAATTATATACAGCCCTTCACTATTACAATTTAGGAAAATATTAATGTGAAAGTGTTCATCATCCAAATATTCCATGTGTGAGTTGTTTTGCTCAAGAAAAGCCGCCACTCTCCTGAATTTGCGTCAAAGTGCACCTTACTATGAATAACTTCCATTCTTATCCTTTTTTCTGCTCAGATGTTATTAAGCAAGAATGCCTCCCAGTATTTATTTGTTATCAATTTAACCTGATTCTCACATTAAAATAGACATTCTTGTGCTTAAATGTAAAATCTAGATTACTCAATACAGAAAATGGAAATGTCTAATGATTAAAAAAATATCAAGACAAATCTATCTTTTAGAGGGAAAATGTAATTGTGCTATTTAGAGAAAATAATCCCTATTCACTATTTCTCCTCACTTAAATATATTTATATATAAAATTGTTACTTTAATACAATATTTTTATTTTGTCTTGATGATATCGTTAAAATAATTTACTTAACTTTATGTCCTATTTGCCTCAAATAATTATCAGAATATGTAAAATAAAAAATAAAAATCATAATGCCTTATATGAGCATAACTTTTTAATTTAAGATTTTCTATGTTCAATCTCACAATAAACTTAGAGATAAAGGATGCTTTCATAAGCACTCAGAAATGAATTGCTGTGATATCTAAAATACCCTCCATATTTCATTTTCTGACAGGCAGTCAATCATGTATAAATTATGGCAATTCACTCCTCATAACATTGTCAAGACATTTCTGAAATGAAAATATTTATCAATGTTTAAATGAAAAAGTAATGTTAGCAAAAGTTTTACATGTTACACATAAAAAATTAACACTTATGAACTGAACATATTCAATAGTTGCATATTTAGGAACATATGCATAAATATACCAATAATTAAAGGAAAAGAGGCCAAAGGTCATGAGTTTGAAAAAGAGCAAGGAGGACACATTACATGTGAGAGTTTTGAGGGAAGGAAAGGAAAGAAAAAATGACATAAATACATTTTAATTTAAAAAAGTAAATATGCTCCATAAAATAAAAATTAGATAATGAATGAGTGAAATAAAAATTGGAAGTTACTGATTAAAAGTAATATCGCTGATTCTGTTCCTATCCTGTGGCTTTAAATTCTCTTCCCAGGAAAATATTTTCTGACAGGTCATCCTGACAAGGCTTTTGCATATTGTTGAGCCAGGGCAAAGAGTCAAGCATGGAATCTGTGGTATTAGACGAGATTGGGCGCGTTCAGGGTGGTATGGCCGTAGACGAATCTGTGGTATTAAAAGGGGCTGAAGTTTGTCTGTGGTGAAAGTTGTCAAGGCAGAGAAAATAACCAGGAGATCAATGTGGAAGTGTACTTTAGGTTTCCTCATAACAATCAGTCCCCAGGTCAGTGTCCGGTGGGAGGGGAGGAAACAGCCCTCACAACTCAGCATGTGAATGTGACTCTGTTAATCCAACATTTAAGAGTTCAAAACTGCAGCTCCTGAGAGTCAAGGTAAAGTATCCACCGTATATTAGGAATAGCAGAGCTTTTAAACACAGAAAGGGATGGAGGAGAAGAATCAGAATTTGCTCCAGAGAGAAAGCCTCACCAGGTATCCTACCTACACGTGGCCTTCTACAATGTTTGAACAATTTTTCCCCTTAGTGGAGATTTGGGAAAGTTCTCACCCAGCTGAGCATGGAAAGAAAGGGATGTGGAATAAATCTGGCACACTATGAAACATGTTTCTTATGGCCAGGACCATAGGATGAGTCCGCAGAGCTCCACAGCATGGCCCCAATTCACCACCTCCAAAGGCATGTCACGTTACAGTTATCTCCTTCTTGTAGAAGTCCAGAATTCCCAGAATTAAGTCTCTTCATTGTGAAAAGAAACTTATTCATTCAATGTCCCCATTACATAATCTCTTATCCTATTCAAAGAGTTTTGCATCTATCAACAACACAGAAAATAATTTTTTTTTTTTTTTTAGATTTTCAAGACAGGGTTTCTGTTTATCCTTGGCTGTCCTGGACTCACTTTGTAGACCAGGTTGGCCTTGAACTCATAGAGATCCACCTGCCTCTGCCTCCGGAGTGCTGGGATTAAAGGTGTGTGCCACCACGCCCGGCAGAGAATAATTTTGACAAGGGCAATTCATATCACGGGACTAGAGCCATTCAAAGTCTAGGAGAACACTGAAAATGAATCAAAAGTTATTTTAAGGGCTGGTCCGTAAACTCTGTCTGTCTGTTTGTTTGTTTGTTTGCTTGCTTGCTTGTTTTGTTCAGTTGGTTGTGGTTTGGTAGCACACTTTCTAATTTCTAACAAACTTTTAATATGCAAGATAGTGAGTGCATTTTTTTTTTTTTTTTTTACAAATGTATGTCTGGGTATAGTGTGGCACACCTCTAACAGCAGTACTTGGGAATCAGAGATAGGTGTCTCACTGTGAATTCCAGACCAGCCTGTTCTACAAATTGAGTTTCAGGTCAGGTAAGGCTAAAGAGACCTCTGTGTTTGTGTGTCCGTCTGTGTGTGCACATGCACATGGGTACAGGATAAAAATCTGTTAAACAAAGCACTTCTTCTGGCCTTTAACTGTAACTGTGTCCATGGTCAGAAATCCCAAGGACACTTCAGGCAGAAGGATCGGTCCTTTGAAGCCTCTCAGGTTTCTAGGTCTTCCTGTGGCCTATGGGCACATCTCACATGTACTTTCATAGTCATATACATATTTCAAAAGTAGTTAAAGGGATGAGTGTGACTAGAGTATATTATATACAGTATGACATTGTCTAAGAATAAATTGATTTTTAAAAATCATGGATTCAATGTCTTATTTTCTACCTTATTGCTGACACTCTCCCCAAAACTTACAATGAAAGTATCATGAAGTGAATCCACCTCCACTTTTTGGGGAGGTTCAGAGGGATGCTAGGACCCTGGAGCTTTGCTTGATTTCTTATATTCTGTTTGAGACTGCTTCATTATTAGACTAAATGCCTATTGGCTATCTGTTCTACAGGACACTGAACTGGTGACTGTTCCCCAGAAATGTTTAAAGTTTGAGAAAGAAATTATAACTCAATAAATTATGACAAGGGGCAGGGCAAGATGGCAGTGATCAACAGAGATATACTCCTGCTGAATGGCAGTTTGTGAGGTGCAAGCCCAACAAAGAACTCAGTACTGGAAATATAGGCACTGGAGGATCAGTCACCAGAAAGAGACAGGAGCGCTCCCTGCTGGGAGGCTGCGCTCCCTCCCTGCCACAGTGGAAGAGAGGGCATATGGGATCCTTTCAGGACTCCAGCTGGCAATTTCAACCTCCAAACATAGGACCTCCTGAGCCCATACCATCTGTGGAGGGTCTTGGCTTAGACACCAAGGAGCATACCAGCAGAGCCGCTATGGCAAGACTGAGGGCAATTCTCCCTGGGATATTCAGAATGGTGGCATCTGGCTGACCCGGTGGATCCAGGTGGCTTCCCTGAGCTCAAGTGCACTGCAGGCAAGATGTACAATACAAATCAAAAATCCCTTCTCCACTCCTCCCAACCCCCAGCCTGACTACAGGGGGTCTGGTGGAATCCCCTGCTTACCCAGGCAGACTGCTCTGGAGCTCTGAAATTCAGGCAGGGAAAAGGCCCTGAGATTCGCTAAGTGAATTCCATACTGGAACTCTCTGCCCATGCTCACTTCAGCAGGGCACTCAGTCTACAGTCTCAGTCTAGTGCATTTAGATCTCCACCCAGAGCAGTGAAATGATCATGGACTGGGGTGTGATACTTGAGGGGGCAGGCAGCACCTGACCACAGAACTTCGGACAGAGAGGCACAGACTAATCCTGGGACCCGCCCTAAGTGAAGCTTGGGAGGACCATATTCACAGTCCTGACACCCTAGCTACAGGGAATCTGATAGAAACCCCCCACCCCCGACTCAGACAGGCTACACTGGAACACGGCGCCTCTGACAGGGAAAAAGCCACTGAGATCCCCCCCTGAGTCCAAATGCTGGAGGCACTTTGTGAACTCACTGTCCACACCACCTTTGGGAGGGTCCTCAGTCTACTGCCGCAGTTTACAGCATCTAGATCTTGATCTGGAGTAGTAAAGCAGTTCTGAACTATTTTGGGAAGCTCAAGCAAGTAGGCTGCACCGACCAAAAGAACTTCTGACTGAGAGGCACAGGTTGATCCTCAACTTCCTCCCACCCCCACCCCAGAGAAGAGCGTAGAAGGACCACAACCACAGTCCTAACACCCTTGCTACAGGGAAACTGCCAGAAGCCATGTAAGAGCGGGCAAGCTACACTGGACCACAGTGATTCTGGCTGGGAAAATGACCCGACCCGTGGGTCCTAGTAATTCGTGGGGGCGAGGAGGACCACAACCTGAAAAAAGAACGGGCGAGAGAGGGAAAGGACTCAAGGAAGCAATTGCTTGTCAAGAGCCATGTATTTGAGCGCAAAGCGCCTTTTTATAATATGTTTTACAAGGGGAGGAGGTGAGAGGGGCCAGGTGGTGGGAAAATACAGAATCTTCTTGGCCTGTGCCCTGGACATTGTATGATCTACCCATTTTTCTCAGAAGACACGGTACAGGTACACTGCTTTGAATCAATCTGTAACTGCCAACCCATTTTTCTTCAGAAGACACGGTACACTGCTTTGAATCAATCTGTAACTGCCAACCTGGAACTTTGCGGTTGCCAGGCAGTATGAAGCTGCAGGGAACATTGTACAGGTGGGGAGAGGTAGGGGGTGAGGGTGAGAAGCGAGGGTCTTGGCTTCTGACATCTCCCCCTTCTCTGTTTAGATGAAGAGGGCATCTTGTGATCAATCCCAACTACGTGAATTTAGAATTTTGGAGGTCTAATCGTGGGAAGTCTCGGACAAGTTCACAACCCCAAGACATTGGTGTGAGGTGAGTCACGCCGATGGTCAAAGGCTTTAGGCTGATGATGATAGGCAACGTTAAGGGACCCTGAGGTGGGTGAAAGGAGGTTGAGGGCCCTGTCTTAGGCTATGTAGGCTGCACCCACTCCCAGTACCATGCACTCCTTTTCGGCTGCATCGGGTGGGCCCCTGGGAAGTGGACCTACAATAATCCCATCATCGGGCTAACTCACAACCGTCCTAATCCCTTTGTGAATGCCCAGGTTATCAGCAGTTTGTCAGCTGGGGTGTAATATTGTCATAAAGGAAGACTTCCCGATATAGAGAGCCATATCAAAGGCAAGTTTTAGTTTAGGAAAAAGGCCAATTTTTTGTTGGGGTGATCAAGAGTCCAGGCTCCCTAGCGAGAGAAGCGAGGGCAGAGCCAGGCATACCATGAATCCTTCTTGAGGGTGTGGAAGTCTAAGGGTTGGCTGTAGGGGAAGGCAGGGGGGCTGGCAACTGCGCCAGTCTCTGGCAGAATCACTTCAGGATCTTCTTTAGTCTTTAGTTGATGGTAATGAACTTCAACCGGCTTCTTGATGGCAGAATCAACCTGGTTCTTAACAAAACTTGTGAGATGGTTAAAAGCCCAAGGGCCAAATGAGAGAAGCAAGAAAATGCCAACAAGGGGTCCTAGTAAAGTAGGCAACAGGGTGGTGAGCCAAGGAGAGGTAGAGAACCAATTTTGATACCATGACTCTTGTTGTTCTCTGACTCTTTTTCTTTCTTCTAAACTCTTTTTAACCTTGTCCAGACTATTTTGAACAAGGCCTATCTTATCGGAGTAAAAGCAACATTCTTCTCTGAAGGCCACGCAGAGACCCCCTTCCTTAAGGAAGACAAGGTCAAGTCCTCTCCTGTTCTGTAACACTACCTCAGAAAGAGAAGCCACAGAATCCTTAAGGTCTTGTATTCCTTCCCTCAAATTATTTAAGTCTTTGTCAATGAGGGATTGGAGATGAGCATAGTGATTATTGGAAGTCACCAAGAAAGCGATACCTGTGCCTGCTCTGATGAAACTGATTCCTAGTACAACAGACAAGGTGAGGGCAGTCAGGGGTTCTCTCGTGGTTCTCAGAGAGGGTCCTCGATCTATGAAGGTGAGGAAGGATTCTGGGTCATGAATGAGAAAATGTGGGAGAATGGTAACAACTACACAGTAATCTCTGGAAGATAAAAAGGTAGAAATGTGTATATGAGGAGTCAAGCCAGAAGCACAGGCAAAATATGTACCGTTGGGTGCCAGGGTGAATTGAAAGGTGTCATTAAGGATCAGTGTCTGGTTGCACACCGGAATCAAGTCCCTAGGGGGGAGCATGGAGGGTCCTAGGAGGCAGAGGCCTATTCCTGAAATGGAGCTAAGGGTAAGACCTCCTTCAGGTGAAGAACTCCCAAGGAGTCTGTTACTATCATTGGTAAAGGTGGGAGGGGAGAGGATAGCTATTCCCTCGTAGAAGGGAGGAGTAGGTGAAAAGCAAATCCAGCATTCTTGATAATTAGGATTGCTGGTGTTGTGGATAGCTTCAAGAGAAGCATTTACCAAGGAAACAATGAGGTCAGCAGAACTGAGAGGGCCCTTAGGAACAGTGGGCTGAAACATGGTAGTCAAAGGTATCAAGGGAGAGGATGAGGGCAAGGCACCAGGGGTGGCGACCGTGGGTTTGGAGGCTTTGGGGGCTGGATTGAGAGGCTTTGAAGGTTGTTGTAAAACAGGATTGGGACCTACAGTGGCAATATTTTTTATTGGGGATTGTCTTAAGAAGCTTTATTGTAAGGGTGAGCCCTGGGTCTGAGCAGCCAAGTGACCAACTAGTGCACTCTCTCAGACGCAAGCCCCATGTGAATCCTTTGGTCGTCCAATCCTTTGTCTTCCCCTTCTCAGTAAAGGAAATGAGGAGGGGGGAACACCACTTATTTGGGATTTTATAGGGTCGGGCGTGGTTATACTTAATTTATTTTGTAAATACTTAGGAAGAAATTTTCTCCGTAGGGTAATATAATCCCAGGAGGAGGTGGGCTTCCAATATGCATCCCCCGTGGTCTCACAGCCCCAGGATGCGCAGTAAAAGTCAGAAAGATAGCCACATCTGTAATTCTGGGAACGATCTCTGTGAGTGGGGCTAGGGCATACATAAAGGCCAGATGCATCGTCGGCCAAAGAGGCTCTTTTAATATGAAAATTACAGCCAGCTAGGTGGCCATCATAATTGGGGTCTGTAGTATTAACTGGCTTATCCTGGGGCCAAAAATGAGAGGGGGTTCCCCAATCAGCGCTGGCTCCCAGGGCGAGGGCACAAAGGTCTACCTCTAGAGGGGGCCATGAAGGCTGGGCTCCAAGCGAGGAGCTGGAATTAACAATGTCTCCCGCTTGGTTGATTATGACCCAAGTAAAATTATAAATCTGGTATGGGGAGCGTTGGGGGGTGGTACTCACAGGCAGGTAAATCCGGAGCGTGAACAGGAGGAGCAAGGTGACTGAATGCATTTTTCTGAAAGGAAGCACAGTTAAGGACCATTCTCAGGGGGTGCCCCTGGGGTGGAGTTAGCTACTTTTACCAGTCTTTCTGGCAGCCATCTGGCGTTTTGTTCCTTGGAATCATATATGTATGCATGTCCTTTCCCCCAAATGAGGACTGGGTCAGGACCATTCCATTTGTGTGTTAATGGATCTTTCCACATGGCTTTGGCATAGGAGTACAGTGGGGTGCCAGAATCTGTCTGTTGCAGACTTTCCTCTTTCATCAAGGGTTAAAAAATTGGGAACGAACAGTGCATGACTTAGTAAAGTTTTATGATTTCCCTTTTGGGGGTATAAGATGCCCCCTGAATGTTGTAATTTTAAGAGCATATTTTTAAGGTCTGATGTGTCCTTTCTACAATGTTCTGTCCTTGGGGGTTATATGGGATACCAGGGACATGTTTAATATTAAGCTGGGCACAAAACTGCTTGAAGGAGGTGCTGGTATACCCAGGGCCATTGTCAGTCTTGAGCATTTTAGGTATGGGCATAAAGGCAAGGCAAGAAATCATATGATTAAAAACATTTTTGGAAGCTTCACCGGTTTGAAGTGAAGCGCAGAGAAAGCCACTAAAAGTATCAATAGAAACATGTATATATTTAAGCTTGTCAAAAGGGGCAAAATGAGTAACATCCATTTGCCATATTTCTCCTGGAGTGAGGCCACGAGGATTTACCCCCACATGTAACTCGGGTAGGAGGGTGAGACATCCTTGACACTGATGCACTATCTGGCGTGCCTGTTCCCAGGTAATAGAGAACATCTGTCGGGGGATCTGGGCGTTGAGATGATGTAATTGGTGGGCCATTTGTGTTTGTTGTATAGGGTCAAAGGGTAGGGCCAAGGTCACCAGGCTGGATGGGGACCCTCGAGTAGCCCTGTCAACGAGGTCATTTTCCTTGCTCAGAGGTCCAGGAAGACCAGAGTGGGCACGTATGTGACCCACAAAGAATGGGTGGGATCTAGCTAGAATAATCTTTTGAAGCTTAGCAAAGAGGAGGGAGGCATTGGTAGACGGCCGTATAAAGGGAACAGTCTCTAACAAAGGCACTGATTGAGCCACATATGCACTATCAGTGAAAAGATTAAAAGCACAATCTGGGAAAGTCTTAAAGACCTGAATAACAGCAACCAATTCCACCAACTGTGCTGAGGAAAATTTGGTCTGAAATCTAGAGACCTGTCCACCTATGCTAAAGGCTGCGACCCCAGAGGAGGACCCATCTGTAAAGATCAGTGGCGCTTGAGGAATGGGGGAGTTCTTTGTCGCTTTAGGGAAGACCACCGCTTGATGTTCAAGAAACTGTATGAGCTTATCGGAGGGATAGTGGTTGTCTATCTTTCCCTGAAATGAAATACAGCTAATGGCCCATTCGTCTGAAGTCTGAAATAACCATCGGACTTGGGCGGCATCATAGGGGACGATGATAATGTCAGGGTCTTTACCAAAGAGTCTCAGGGAATTTTTTCTTCCCATCCTTATAATTTGTGTCACTAAGGAAGGGTAGACAGGTAGTATTTTAGGAGGGGTGGTGGGCAAATGAAGCCAATATAAAGGTTTAGTCTGCCACAACAATCCTGTGGGGGCAAACACAGTGGGAAGGACCAACAGCCATAAGGAGGAGGTTGGAGAATAATAACAGTCTGTTGTTGAATGGCTTTTTCCACGAGCTTAAGGACGGAAGTGGCTTCAGGGGTTAAGGTGCGGGGGGGGGGGGGGGGGGTCAGAGTCTCCTTGAAGAATGTCAAATAGAGGCTTGAGCTCTCCAGTTGTTAATTTTAAATAGGGGCATAACCAATTTATGTCCCCCAAAAGGCGTTGAAAATCATTGAGTGTTTGTAAGGAATCTTTTTTGAGTTCAATTTTTTGAGAGAGGACCTTAGAGGGGTGAAGTTCAAAGCCCAGGAATAAGTATGGGGGCTGTAGCTGGACCTTCTCACCTTCTCAGGAGCAATCTGCAACCCAAGGTCTTGAAGGGCAGTTACCAATTCCTGGCCAACCCTGAGTAAGGTGGTCTCATCAGGGCCAGCCAAAAGGATGTCGTCCATATAGTGGATGATATACAACTCAGGGTAGTTAAGGCAAAAAGGGTCGATGGCCTGTGCCACAAATTTTTGACAAAGGGTGGGACTATTGGCCATCCCCTGAGGCAGGACCCTCCACTCAAATTGTGGAGATGGCCCAATGCAATTAACAATGGGGAGGCTAAAGGCAAAGCGCTTACTATCTTCTGGATGTAAGGGAATACAGAAAAAACAATCTTTTAAGTCAATAACCATCTTGTTGTAACCCTTAGGTATTGCTATGGGGGAGGGGAGGCCAGGCTGGAGAGCTCCCATTAGGACCATAGTCTTGTTAATTTCTCTGAGGTCCTGGAGCAGTCTCCATCTACCCCCTTTCTTTTGTATCACAAAAATGGGTGTATTCCAAGGGGAGGTGGAGGGTTCAATGTGGCCAGCATCTAATTGTTCCTGCACTAACTGCATGGCCGCTGAAAGTTTATGTTGGGGGAGGGGCCATTGGTAGATTCAGACAGGGGAATCTGACTTCCAGGTGATTTTATCTGCCTGGCATGCAGGAGGAACAATGGCCCTTAAGAAAAATTTGAATCATATCCTAGTCCTGAGCGTGAGGTTTTTGGTGTAACAGCAATTGGGGTGGGAATCCCTTGGTTGTTTTTGCCCAAGCCTTGTCCTGGGATGAACCCCTGATCCAGCATCTGGTGGGTAACAGCCATAGAGGGGCTAAATATAAGGACTCCCATTTGACTCAATACATCTCGACCCCATAAGTTTATAGGGAGGCCAGGTACAATGAATGGCCTAACATGTCCAGTATTACCCTCAGGATCCTCCCAAGTTAGCAATTGGGAGCTCTGAAGGGTGTTGGTGGACTGGCCAATGCCTTGGAGGTGAGTTAAAGAAGGCTGACAGGGCCAAGAGGGGGGCCAGGAGGCCTGTGAGATAACTGTGGAGTCCGCTCCTGAATCAAGAATGCCTTCAAAGGTTTTGTCATTGAGTTTAAGTTTTAGCTGTGGGCGTTCTTGTGAGAGTTTTTGGACCCAATAGACATGAGAGGACCCTGGGGTGGAGGCACCCCGGGATGGGCCCAAGGGGGGTGTTGAGGTGTCCAGTGGAAGGGGGAGGACCTGTGCAAGGCGTTGTCCCCGGCGGATGTGAAGAGGCCCTCTGGAGCTAGAGGCCAACACTTTGATTTCCCCAGAGTAATCGTTATCAACAATCGAAGGGAAGATAGTAATGCCTTGGAGTGTTGCAGACGCTCTGCCCAAGATAAGAAAGTAAATCTCGGGTGGGGGAGGCCCAAAGACACCAGTAGGGATTATCTGAACTCCTCTTTCAGGTTCTAATATTGTATCGGAGGAGGCACAGAAGTCCAATCCTGTGCTCCCTGGGGTAGGCCTATGGAGGGCTGAGGTTGGTTTGGGAGTTGTTGATGGAGGGTTTGGTGTGGCCCTGTCTGGCTGTTTCCCGAGGCCGGCAGGAAGGAGACTGGCTGAGGGGCCCGGGGCTGGCCCCGCATCCCGTTTCCCAGAATGGGAGGGAGGGGATTGCCCAGAATGTCAGTTTTGGAGCAGCAGGAATTAGCCCAGTGTTTGCCTCACTTGCAGCGAGGACAAGGGGTCATTGGGGGTGGACGCTCTCCCCTTAGCTGAGGGTGGAGTAGAGTTATAAGTTTACCTTGAGGGCACTGTTTAATAAAATGACCCAGTTGACCATATTTGAAACAGGCGGACCCAGTGGCCCCACCACTAGTGGCTGTTCCCATAGCCAGATGGATGGCTTGTGAGACCTTTTGGGCAAAGGGATCTACATCTCTGCAGATATGTATCATTTCATCCAAGTCTTTATCTTTATATTTTCCTCGAAGGGCAGCCCTACAGGCAGAATTAGCATTTTCATAAGCAAGCTGTTGGAGAAGTTTATTTTCTCCCTGGCCAGGTCCCAAGGACCTCTCAGCTGCCTCTAGGAGGCGAGCAACAAAATCTGAAAACCCTTTTTGATTGCCTTGAGTAATCTTAGTCAAGGGAGAAAGAACAGAGCCTTTCATGGGAATGGCTCTCCAGGCACTCATAGCTGCTGAAGAGGACTGAGCTAAGAGACCCAGAGAAATTTTTTTTTTGTATTTGGTTAGAGGCATATTTTCCTCTACCTAGGAGTTTATCAAGCGTCCACTTGTTGGAGGGCGAATGTGTGCTCGAGAGATTGGCTTGTGCCTGAGACCTGCAGCGGTCGGCCCAATCAGCTTGCCAAGAAAGGAACTGTCCCTGTGTCAGGACTGACTAGGCGACAGTGAGCCATTCATTGGGAGTTAAGTATCTGCCTCCACCGAGACTCTCAAGGAGGGAGAGAGTGAAGGGGGCATTGGGGCCATAATTTCTAACAGCTGAATTTAACTTTTCAAGATGTTTAAAACAGAGTTTTTTAAAGACTGTGGGGTTACTTGTATCTTCGTTATCAGTTTCATTGTCAATTTCTGAATTGGGCTCGTCCTCAGAGGAATCAGCCTCAGTCTCAGGCCGGGCACAGGTTGTTCGAGAGGGCTTGTGAGAAGGACGAGAAGAGGAAGCAGGCACAAAGCGGGAGGGGGGAGGTGCGACAGGCATGGAGGAGGGGGGACTCCGAGCACCAGACCAAGCAGCTGGGGGAGGTGGTGGAGTCTGTCGGGACTCGGGATCAGAGGCTGCGGGTGCCTGCGAGGGAGGGACCTGTGACCGGGTGACTGGAAAGGCTAGGTGGAGAGAATCTGGAGGAGGGGCAGAGGAAGAACAAAGGACCGAGAGACGAGAAACTTGTTTTTGGAGGCAGAGGATGTCTGTCAGTTCACGAACCTGAGAAGCAAGGCAGTCTCGCATATCGGAAAGAGAGTTAGGCAAGGTGATAGGGAAGTTTGGAAAGGCAGAAGGCGCCGTGAGAGGAGGCCAGTCAGGATTGTGATAGCGGGCGGCTTTATCCTCAAGGGAGGTGGCATCACTTGGGCCCAAAGGCTCTGGGTCGGGGGGAGCGGCCAGAGCTGTCGGCTGAGAGGGTGGCAGAGGAGAAGAAGAATGATGTTTAATAGGAAGGCAGGGAGGGCAGAGGGAAGCAGATTTTTGAAGGACAGGGTTGTAAAGGTGAGTGGAGGAGGGAGTTCACGGGTCAGAGACAGCTGGAGAATCAAAAGGAGGAGGCTGGAGAGAATGCAAATCTGGATAAAGGCAAGGCGGATCAGAAGGAGTGGAGTCCTGTTCAGGGGGGATGTCTATAAGAGTGAAAGGAACGGAGGCCTGAGACGGAGACTGAGAAGGGTGACGAGAAGAGCAGGTAGAATTTGGCCTGGACTGTGACAGACAATATTCTGCAACAGACAAAAGTTGATGCTTTCTTATATCCTTATCAGCATCTTCAATAATGTCCCTAATAATACCCCAGAAGGAGAAAATTGTCGCAGGAAGAAGAGAATTATCTTCATTTTTTATTTTTTCATTTAACTCACGGCCTACCTTTTGTCATTTCCTTGGATGAATAGTAGGACCATCTATTATGAACCACGGACAGTTTTTATCAATAAACACAAAGAAATTTATAAGATCCTTCTTTTTAACCCTTATTCCTCTCTCTCTCTCTCTCTCTGAGTGTATGTTTGAGGTCCTTTACAAAGGACGCCTCCTTTGACAGAGAATGGCCCATTCTTGTGGGACGGAAATGAAAATAGACTCACTCGAGGACGACAGGTCGTGGGTGACTATCACTGTCTCGCTCAATCTTAATGTCGTGTACAGGCTTCGTCGAGAGTCCGTCCGGAGGGGTCCATGCCTTGAGCCTCACGTTGGGCTCCACGTGACCCGACCTGCGGGTCCTAGCAATTCGTGGGGGTGAGGAGGACCACAACCTGAAAAAAGAACGGGCGAGAGAGGGAAAGGACTCAAGGAAGCAATTGCTTGTCAAGAGCCATGTATTTGAGCGCAAAGCGCCTTTTTATAATATGTTTTACAAGGGGAGGAGGTGAGAAGGGCCAGGTGGTGGGAAAATACAGAATCTTCTTGGCCTGTGCCCTGGACATTGTATGATCTACCCATTTTTCTCAGAAGACATGGTACAGGTACACTGCTTTGAATCAATCTGTAACTGTCAACCCATTTTTCTTCAGAAGACACGGTACACTGCTTTGAATCAATCTGTAACTGCCAACCTGGAACTTTGCGGTTGCCAGGCAGTATGAAGCTGCAGGGAACATTGTACAGGTGGGGAGAGGTAGGGGGTGAGGGTGAGAGGCGAGGGTCTTGGCTTCTGACAGGAAAAGGCAACTGAGCATCCCTGAATCCAAGTACCGTGGGAAGGGTGTGAATTCCACATCAGATTTCCCTGATTGCACCTGCATTGCCCCTCAGCAGAAAGCCAGGCTACAACACAGAGAGCTCTGATTTGTGCCTGGGTGTTGTGGGCTGTACCAGATCACAGTGCTTATGGCTATAGACACACATTGAACCTGAGAACCCCTGAGGGCAGCTTGGGAGGACCATGATCATTATCCCAACACATATGCTTCAGGGGAGCTGCAGCTCCAGCCTACAGTCTGTGGCTTGCCAACGCATACCAACATCACTAAGAACACCAGCTATATCTCAGGAACCTGCAGGGAGGAATAACACATCCCACCACAGCCTCTGACCTGAGTTCCCAATTGGAGCACAACAGGAAGAGATGAGGTCTGGGAGGCATACTGAGAACCAAACCCCACAAAAGGCCAATCTAACCTGTGGAGAACTACAGATCACCAAGTTATACAGCCTCTACACCAAAGCACCCTTCTTGGCACCAAGCCCAGAAGGCACCAGGAACAAACACCTAAGAACTACCAGATGGTTAAAGGTCAGTGAAAGAACAGATCTGACAAAAGTCAGGGAAATATGACTCCAACAAAATGCAGCTATGCCAGTACAGCAAGCTCTGACCATACCACCACCACTGAAACACATTAAAATGATGACAAATCTATACTTAGGAAAGTGATAGATTCCTTACAAGAAGAAATTAAATCTCCGAAAGAATTTAAAGAATCCTCAATTTTACAAATGAAAGCAATGGAGAATACTATTAGAGACCTCCAAGCCAACAAGGTCCAACATGAACAAAAAAGAGACAAGGTGATGAATGATTCGAAAGATTTGAGAGATTTGCAGACAAAGACAGGCAAATTGGAATAGGAAATGTATAAAACAAATAAAATGGTTCAAGCCTTGAAATTGGAAGTAGAAGCAATAAAGAAAACACAATCAGAGATAGTCGTGGAGGTGGAAAATCAGGGGAAGAGAACAGGAACTACAGACATGACTATCAAAAAATAGGATACAAGAGATAGAAGACAGGATCTCAGGCATGGAAGAAATCAGTACCAAAGAAAATGAGAAATCTAAAAAAGTTCTCACCCATAATATCCAAGAAATCAAGGACTCAATGAAAAGATGAAACCTAAAAATTATAGGCATAGAAGAAAGAGAAGACTCCTGACTCCAAGGTCCAGGAAACATCTTCAAAAAAAGTCATAGAAGAAAACTTCCCAAACCTAAAGGAAGAGATGCCAATAAAATTCCAGGACGCACACAGAACACCAAACAGATTAGATCAGAAAAGAATTCCTCTCGCCACATAATAATTGAAACTCCAAATATACAGAACAAAGAAAGAATATTAAAAGCTGTAAGAGAAAAATGTCAAGTAACATATAATGGCAGACTCATCAGAATTACACCTGACTTTTCCTCAGAAATTTTAAAAGCCAGAAGAGCCTGGGCAGACATCCTTCAAGCCGTGAAAGAACATAGGTGCCCAGCCACACTAGTATATTCAACAAAACTCTCTATCAACATAGATGGAGAAAACAAGATATTCCATGGCAAAAATCAAATTTAGACAGTATCTACCCACAAATCCAATCCAACCCAGAGAAGATAACTACACCTAAGAAAACAGAGGAAGCAAAACACTCCACTGCAGCTAAACCAAAAGAAACACACAACCACCACCTACATCAAAATAGCAGGAAATAACAACCTTTGGTGACTAATATCCCTCAACATCAATGGACTCAACTCCATTTAAAAAAAAAAAAAAGGCGTACAGAACGGGTCCATAAGCAAGACCCATCATTTTGCTGCATACAAGAAACGCATCTCACTAACAAAGATAGATGCTACCTCAGAGTAAAGGGCTGGGAAAAAGTTTTCCAAGCAAATGGGCCCAGGAAGCAAGCTGGAGTAGCCATCCTAATATCAAATAAAATAGACTTTCAACTAAAGTTAATCAAAAAAGATAGGGAAGGACACTACATATTAGTTAAAGGAAAAACTCATCAAGGTGACATCTTAATACTGAATATCTATGCCCCAAATACAAGGGCACCCATATTTGTAAAAGAAACTCTTCTAAAGCTTAAACATCACATTGATTCCCACATTTTAGTAGTGGGAGACTTCAACACCCTACTAACAACAATGGGCAGGTCATTAAGACAGAAACCAAACAGAGAAATAATGAGCCTAACAGAAGTCATGAATGAAATGGACCTAACAAATAACTACAGAACATTTCACCAAAACACGAAAAGATATACCTTCTTTTCACCACTGCACTGAACCTCCTCCAAAATTAACCATATAGTGAGACACAAAGCAAGTCTCAAGAGATACAACAAAATTGAAATAACCCCTTGTATCTTATCAGACCGCAATGAAATAAAGCTGGACTTCAACAGCAACAGAAATAACAGAAAGCGTACACATTCATGGAAACTAAACAACTCTTTACTGGATGACTACTGGGTCGGGGAAGAAATAAAGAAGGAAATCGAAGACTTAAAATACAACAACAATGAAGGCACAACATACCCAAACCTATGGGACACAATGAAAGCAGTGCTATGAGGAAAGTTCATAGAACTAAGTGCCTTCAAAAAGAAAATTGTGACAGACATATTAATGAATTAACAGCAGAACTGGAAGAACTAGAAAAAAAAATAAGCAAACACTCCCAAGAGGAACAGAAGGCGGGAAATCATCAAACTTAGGACTGAAATTAACAACTTAGAAACAAAAAGAAAAATACAATATCAATGAAACCAAGAGCTGGTTCTTTGAGAAAATCAACAAAGTAGTCAAACCTTAGCCAAACTAATTAAAAGGCAGAGAGAAAAAACCCAAATCAACAAAATCAGAAATGAAAAGGGAGAAATAACAACAGATATTGAGGAAATCCATAGAATCTTTAGGTCCTACTTTAAAAATCTATACTCCACCAAAATTGAAAACCTAAGCAAAATGGACAATTTTCTTGATAGATTCCACCTTCCAGAGTTCAATCAAGATCAGGAGAACAGATTAAACAGTCCTATAACCCATAAGGAAATAGAAACAGTCATTAAAAATTTCCCAGTAAAGAAAAGCCCAGGGCCAGATGGTTTCAGCACAGCATTCTACCAGACCTTCAAAGAAGAGTTAATACAAATACTCTAAAAACTCTTCCACAAAATAGAATGAGAAGGAACACTGCTAAACTCATTCTATGAGGCCACAATCACCCTGATTCCTAAACCACACAAAGACCCAACAAAAAAAAAAAAGAAAATTTCAGGCCAATTTCCCTCATGAACATAGATGCAAAAATACTTAATAAAATACTGGGAAACCAAATCCAAGAACACATCAAAAGTATCATCCACCATGATCAAGTGGTTTCATCCCAAGAATGCAAGGATGGTACAACATATGAAAATCCATCAATCTAATTCACCATATAAACAAACTGAAAGAAAAAAAAAACACATGATCATATCACTAGATGCTAAAAAAGCATTTGACAAAATCCAACATTCATTCTTGCTAAAAGTCCTGGAAAGAATGGGCATACAAACACCATACCTAGAAATAATAAAGGTGATATACAACAAGCCAGTAGCCAACATCAAATTAAATGGAGAGAAACTTGAAGCAATTACTTTAAACTCAGGGACAAGGCAAGGATGTCCACTTTCACCATATCTCTTCAACATAGTACTTGAAGATCTTTCTAGAGAAATAAGACAACTAAAGGAGATCAAGGGGATACAAATTGGAAACAAAGAAGTCAAATTATCCCTATTTGCAGAAGGATATGATAGTATACATAAGCAACCCCAAAAATTCCACCGGAGAACTGTTACAGCTGATAAACACCTTCAGCAAGGTGGCTGGATAAAAAATTATTTCAAAAAAATCAGAAGCCCTTCTTTATACAAAAAATAATTGGGCTGAGAAAGAAATTAGGGAAACAACACCCTTCACAATAGCCACAAACAATATAAAATACCTGGGGTAACTCCAACCAAGCAAGTGAAGACCAGTATGACAAGAACTTCAAGTCCTTGAAGAAAGAAATTGAAGAGGACACCAGAATATGGAAAGATATTCTGTGCTCGTGGATAGGTATAATCAACATAATAAAAATGGCCATCCTGCCAAAAGCAATATACAGATTCAATGCAATTCCTATCAAAATACCAACACAATTCTTTATGACCTGGAAAAAACAATTCTCAACTTCATATGGAATAACAAAAAAACAAGATTAGCTAAGTCAATCCTGCATAATAAAAAAAACATCTGGAGGTATCACCATCCTAGATTTCAAGCTATACTACAGAGCAATAGTAATAAAAACAGCATGGTATTGGTATAGAAACAAACCAGTGGATCAATGGAATCAAACTGAAGACCCAGAAATGAACCCACACACCTATGATTGCTTAATTTTTGACAAAGAATCCAAAACTGTAAAATGGAGCAAGGACAGCATCATCAGCAAATGCTGCTGGTCTAACTGGATGTTGACATGTGAAAGAATGAAATTAGACCTATACTTATTACCTTGCACAAAACTTAAGTCCAAATGTATCAAAGACCTTAACATAAAAATGGACACACTAAATTGTAGGGGGTTAGATAAATTAGATTTAGAAAATATATAGGAGTTTCTGATACTGTCTCTTAATTCGGGGCATGAAGAGCATTATCAGCATGTGGACTAAAAACAGGAAACAAACAGGAGACTTAATAGACTGAAAAACAAGGTTGAAGTCAGCAAAAACAGGAAAGACTCAATAGACTGAAAAACAAGGTTGAAGTCAGGAAAACAGGAAAGACTTAATGGACCTGAAGAAACAAAGTATCTGGTCTGACATTGTTTTCAGCTGCTAAGTGGGCGGAGCCCAAATTAAGCTGAAACAGAGTTCCTCCTATTTAAGGACAGTGCATGGAGTCCAGAGGGGAAGAGGCCTCTGATGCTAGAGAGCTCCAAGAGTCCTGCTGAAAAAAGTGCGGGCCATCAAATGATGGCCAGATTTCCCTGAAGCAGAAAGAAGATGGTGAGCAAAGAAAGCCTGAGCAAGACACCAAAAGGCCAAGGACTAAACCCTGTGGCTCAGCTTTTGCCTAGAGGGGTTTGATCTGTCCGAACAGTGGCCTAAAGAAAACTGTGCCTGGCTTTAAGGACTGAGGCAGAGCAGCTGAGTTCCTGATTCCAAAGAAGTAAGTTGGCCTGCAGACGGCTGGGGTCTCCCACAGAGAAGAAAGCATGAAGCCTTATTTAAGGTGAGACTGCAATAACCAACTTACCCTGACGAACCTGCATCTGAGAGATCCAGAAAAAGGACTGCTAAGTGCATTAAAGAATCTACAACAAAGACTGTGTTCCTGACGACTGAGGACCTGCCCCAGAGACTGTATCATTCTAAAAGGTTAGAAAAATAATTATCAATAGGTTTAGTGGATAGGTTAAAGGGGTTGTAAGAGTTTATAGGATTAATAGTTAAGAAATTGTTGGTGTTTGTTATAAGTGAATTTAGTAATAAATAAATAAGTGATAAATAATAATTTAAAAGTTCGGTTACACTAAATCTAATAGAAGATAAAGTGGGGAAAAACCTCGAACTCATTGGCACAGTGACAACTTCCTGACCAGAACACCAACATCTCAGGATCTAAGACCAACAATCAATAAATGGAACCTCATGAAACTGAAAAGCTTCTGTATGGCAAAGGTCATCATCATTCAAACATAATAGCCACCTACAGATTGGGAAATATCTTTACCAGCCCCACTTCCAACAGAGGGCTAATATCCATAATTTATAAAGAACTCAATAAATTAAACACAAAGAAACCAAATAATCCAATCAAAAAATGGGAAACAGAGCTAAACCAAGAATTCACAAAGGATGAATCTCTAATGGCAGTGAGACACTTGAAGAAATGCTCAACATTCTTAATCATCAGAGGAATGCAACTCAAAACAACTCTGAGATTCCATCTCATACCTGTCAGAATGGCTAAGATACACCCACATGATTCCTCACCAAACCACAAGGACATATCCTCATCTATGTTCATAGCAGCCTTATTTGGGATTGCTAGAAACTGGCAACAACGCAGATGTCCCTCAACTGACGAATGGATAAAAAATTGTGGTACATTTACACAACGGAATACTACTCAGCTATCAGAAATAAGGAAATCATGCAGTTTGCAGTCAAATGGATGGAACTAGAAAAGTTCATCCTGAGTGAGCTAACCTAGACTCAGAAAGATGCACATCTACTTGCTTATAATTGGATTTTAGCCATACAGTACAGGATAACTATCCTACAACCAACACACCAAAAAGATCAGGAACATAGACTTTGTTACCTATCAATGGGGCAGTTTGCCCTAGGGGTGCTACCATGTAGGCCACCAATGCAAGAGGAAGCTCTTAGCCCTCATATGACTGTTGAAATGAGAGGGGCTGATATGTAGGGACACCCCACACTGGAGGAATGGGATGGGTGGGAGAGGGAGGAAAAGGGTGGGAGGGTGGGAGGGTGGAACTAGGAGGGTTGGAAGGAGGGCACTGTGATGGAGATGTAATGTGAAGTAATAAACAAAACAAAAGAAAGAAAGAAAATTAATTATGACAATGCAATGACTGTATGTTTTAAAAGCAGCATCTGATAAGGAAGGCCCATGGGAAAGTATCAATATTTTGAAGCTGTCTGGAGGAAAAGCCATGTCAGCTGTGAGGAGCCAGCTTATAGGTAGACGTTTCTAATTTTCCACACTTCTGTACTTTAGTGTGGGTGGATAACTGAATTCCATGCAAAGAATTTGAGATGAGGGTAATGGAAGAAACTCCCAAACTCTAAGGTGTCTTCTATCTAACATCAAAATGAAAAAGAAGAACAGTTAATGGAGCATGCGTTCCTGATCACGTGTATTTTACTCAGGAATATATACAGACTCATAAAGTTAAAACAGGAACTTCTAAACATGATTTCAAGTAAGGTTAAAGAAGAGAAAATACTTTAAAAATATATATAACATTTCTATTGTCAGGTTATGTTTTAAGCATATATTGATTAAGACAAAACTAAGTACAGAAAAATCAATAAGAAAATAAGATTTTCTTTTCTATAATATAATTATATAAAATATAAAATAACTCACAAAGAAGGATAATCATGATAAGATTGTCTAGTTACCTGTATTAAAGTCCAGTTTGAGTCATAGAAATTTGTTAATTTTTTCCCGAGGTCATATTTAAGGAAGTAAATATGAAAATATAATCTAAATTATTTTCAGGTTTTCATTTTTTTAGTGATAGGCATAAAATTAAAATATATAAATGATCACTATTGTTGGTGTTGGGTTAAGGAGTTGCTCTTACCAATAATGTGACATTAACAGTATATTAAAAATATTTAATTTGTTATTTAGAAAGTTGCTGAGTTAGTTACCAAATTTTCCTAGGTATTTATAGGAAAATAATTATTTCTGAAACAGCTTATATTGTGAATTCATGTAAAAAGAAATCCTAAGGATAATAAAATACCCATCCAGATGTTCTGTGTCAAAGCAACTAGGCTTGCTTTAGCTGAGCCCAGCAACTCTTCCAGGGCACTGTGGGAAACATGTTGTCTCATGCAGGGCAATATATAAAAACAGGTGTTGAGCTCTGAAGAGTACAATTTACTATAACCACTTTCAACAGTCTCAGCAAAAGAAAAATTGTTTCATAAAGAGAAAGAAGACATTCAAACAACTCCTTCTTACAAATGAGAAGGATAATAACTTCACAAGATAAATGCTCATGTTTCTTTAGATTTTATGTCACTTTTTTTTTGCAAATTGTGGGATGTTTGAATCAATTTTATGTCAGCTTGATGTCATAACTCTTAAGTTCAAGAAATGATCTATGGTGTGGGATGTAGAGTAAGGGGCATGTCCTAACTATATAGCTTTTTAATTATCTCACAGAAGCAGTATTTAAAAAATATGATGTAGATTTTTGTTTTCAACCCCTTTTCATTCCTGTGGTAATCATCCAATGTCTCTTATTTTAAGTTTGAGAAAACCCCTGAGAACTGATATTTGTCCAGATATCAAAAGCATATAGGACAATCAAGTTATTATGGTGACAATAGCTGTTTAAGTAGCTCAGAAAAACTGCTGCCAATCATCCTGTCCTGGTGTAATTCCACATCGTGTGGGGGCATAGAGGGAGGAATTAAGCGTTTTGGCAATAAAATTACAAAAGATAATAGTTTATTATCTTACTCTGGCCCAAACATCCACCTTGTCTATAGTAATTTTGTAGCTCATTTGTGTATTTGTTTCTAGAACTCTCCAAATACACTATGGTACTATAATTGAAATAAAAAAACTCACATATTAATTTCCTTAATGCTTAGGAAAATTACTGGCTTACAGTAAAATAAGCAAATAACCTTTTTAAATTGTGTATTTTTAGTTAATGATAATTTTATCTTTATACCAATATAATCTTTTCCCAAAATAACAGATCTCCTACTCTACATAAGAAAGCAAATTTAAATTGTTTAAAAAAATAAAAACATAATAGCATAACAAATGACCATACAAATATATTTAAAAAGTAACATGGGACATTGTTGGATATTTAAAATTATACTTTAATATATTTATTTCTCTTTAGAAAAGTAAAACAAATCTGTCAAAAGAGGAAATAGCTTAATTATATTTATCTTAGTTTTTCTCCACTGCACAGAAAGAAGGCAACAAATTATTGGCATGACGAATATAGGAGGGATCAGAGAGTATTTGAGGTTGGGTTTTGTCTCCCAAAAAGATTGGAGTTGTAACTATTCATATCTGTGATTATGGCAGGACTTGGAAACAAGATCTTTTCATATATAACCACATTAAACTGAAATGATTAGGGAGGAGCCTCTTCAATAAGACCATTGGCCTCATAAGTTGAAAGAGATGGGTATGGTGATGCACATCCTTAGACTTAGAACTTGGAGATGAAAGTAGAAAAATCAGAAATTCTAGGTTATTCTGTGCTAATGACACTGTTTCAAAAACAAACAGTAACAACAATAAAGAGAAAAATAAGACATGTAAAAGAGAAATAGACAGAGAAGGACAAAGTAACAATGATGATAAACAGAAAAAGAGTGACAAATGCCAACCAAGGCAGAGTTTAGTAAATACACATCCACTCCAAACACTTCCAATAATGTCAGAAACAGAAAACTCTGGAGCAAGTTTTCTCCTTGGGAACTTCAGATACATTAATTCCTGGCCCTGAAGACACCAAGGAATCTGATGTTAACAATACAGCCAAAATACTGTAGTTGAATATCTTTATAATATGGTTACTAGCAAGTTTTCATGTGGGTTGCTTATATAATTCTCTTAAAAGGGTTCTATGAGTATTTGTTTGTTGGTTTTTTCTTCTTTTTTGTTATGTGTTAACCTTTAACAACATATTTTAATAAAATTCATCCTCTTCTTCTTTAGCTATTCTCAAATCCACAACCTTCTCTACCCACATGAATTTGTATCCTTATTTATTTTAAACTTATCGAGATCCATGTACCTTCCATATACTCTTGGATATGTGACCATCTGCTGATGTATGGTTGATCTACTAGACACCACAATCTTAAGACAACCATTTTTCACTGTCCCATTGCCCATCAATTCCAAATACCTTCTCATCTATAGGTGGTTCTTCTGGCTCTGATAGGAGTCAAGCCATTAAAGAAAACCCATTCTTCCTCTCCAATAGCTATCAATTTCCAATAATGAAGCACCTAAGAGTGAAACTTTATGATCACTTTCCCTGTCCATTCTGAAGTTATATCTGGCTTAAGCATGAACAGATAGATCTTGGGCATGCTGTCAAAATCATTATGAGCTCATGTGCACAACTGCTCTATTGTGGTTAGAAAATAATGTTTTCTTGTAGTCATAAATCATGTCTTGTGGGGATCCGGGAAATGGAGGCTTATGAGAAATGCCTCATTTCTGGGAAAATGAAAGCTAACTTGTGGGAGATATCTAAGATGGTGCCTGCTGGAAGATGTCAGGGCGGAGTTGAAGCCCAATTATGGGTATAGCTGATTGGGTGAGCAAGACTTCCCATGCTTGTGATCAGTGCATGACCACCATGTTACCAGGCTTGTGCTATGTGGTGTGATGGGATGACCTTTAATATGATTGGCCCTTGTGGAAATCCCCCATTTGGTTCTGTATATAAGACAGAGAACGAAACATTAAAACAGGAAATGTTTAGACATCACCCCTGTCTGGTTGTCTCCATCGATCTAGGGGAGGCTGATAGACGGGGCAAACAGTGCACTCACCTTTCCCTGAGAACTCCCTTGTGTGATGACTGCTGTGTCATCAGGTCACCATAATGTCTGGCTCTTATCATTTTTCCACTCTCTTTTTCTCAATGATATCCGATCCTTGGGAAGAGTGGTGTGAAAAAATATCCCACTTAGGAATTGTGAAGTCTCTCATTCACTGCACCTTGACAAATGGTAGGTCTGTAATAACTGGCATCTATTGCAGAGAGATGATCCCTGATGAGGGCTGAGAGGTGCATTACGTTACGGTCGTAACAATAAGTCATCAGACTTAGTGTTATGTCTATTCAGTAGAATAATAGTGGTAGGTCACCACCTAGACTCTACGGCCTGCCAAGCCTCAGTTCAATGGCTCTGATGATGGTATCAGGTATGTGTTTGGTCTATGGACTGTGCCTTGACTCTAATCATAGAGTTGTTGGCTGCTACAACATTTTTGTCATTATTGTAACTGTGGGCATGTCTTGCAAAGCAGGTCATCATTATAGCTTAAAACCCACAGTTGGGTTAGAATGTTGATTTTTCTTCCCTTCAATATCATGCATAGCATCTTCCAACACTATGAAAGCTCTCAAGCAGGGGCAAAGTTTCCAGGTAAGTCCCAGCTTGATTTCTGTGAGTTTTGTGATTCAAGAACGTATCTATGCAAACAAGGTTTTATTGTGAGACTCTGGAGAGTAAATGAGAGAACTGCTAATATCCTATAATGTTTGGGGATGTATAGGACATCACATGACTAAGAGTACAAGAAGAGTTACTCCATTATTGGCACTATGCTCTGTATTTGCTAACCTTTGGTACCAAATAGAGATATTGTCAAACTATTATAGAGAAATCCATTTAGACTCTTTTTATAGTTCTGCATGTACATGTTTTAGAGATATTTTACAGTGATAAGTTTTCACATCATATTTTAAAAAGCTTTTTAGCATTAGTTGTTCCTTCTTTATTCCTTCCCCTATCAAGCTTTCCTGTTCTCCATCTCACATAACCCTCCTACTCATTATTTCCTTTACTAATTTGTTCTACATCCCCTACCTAGAAAACCACCTTGATATCCTCTTACTACTTTTTATATTTATGTCCATTTCAAATGAAACACATATAAGAAATCAGGCATAGCAGCCAAAAATGGGAGACTATGAGACTTCTGTCTTTCTAGGTCTTTGTTATCATATTTTTTTTCAGTACCATAAGTTTACCTGTGAATTTCTTTTTTTATTTTTATTTATTACTTCAAGTTACATCTTCATCACAGTGCCCTCTCTCTGTCCCTCCCGGTTCCAATCTCCCACCCTGTCCTCCCTCTCCCACCCATCCCACTCCTCTGATGTGGGGTGACCCTACATATCAGCCCCTCTCAGTTCAACAGTCATATGAGGACTAAGAGCTTCCTCTTGCAACAGGGACCTACATGGCAGCTCCACTAGGGCAAATTGTCCCATTAATAGGTAACAAAGTCGATTTTCATGATCCTTTTGGTGTGTTGGTTGTAGGATGGTTATCCTGTACTATATGGCTAAAATCCAATTATAAGTGAGTACATGTCATGTGCATTTTCTGAATCTGGGTTAGCTCACTCAGGATGAGCTTTGCTAGTTCTATCCATTTGGTTGTGAATTACATGATTTCCTTGTTTCTGATAGCTGAGTAGTATTCCATTCTGTAAATGTACCACAGGTTTTTTTTTTTTGTTTTGTTTTGTTTTGTTTTTTTATCCATTCATTGGTTGAGGAACATCTGGGTTGTTTCCATTTTCTGGCTATTACAAATAAGGCTGCTATGAACATAGATGAGGATATGTCCTTGTGGTTTGGTGAGGAATTATGTGGGTGGATACCCAGAACTGGTATGGCTGGGTCTTGAGGTAGGGCTATTCCAAGATTTTTAAGATATCACCAGACTGATTTCCATCATGGCTGTACAAATTTGCATTCCCCCCAGCAATGGAGTTTTCCCCTTTCTTCAAAACTTTGCCACCATGTGCTATCATTTGAGTTTTTGATCTTAGCCATTCTGACAGGTGTGAGATGGAATCTCAAAGTCGTCTTGAGTTGCATTTTTCTGATGATTAAGGATGTTGAGCATTTCTTCAAATGTCTCTCAGCACTTAGAGATGCCTCCTTTGTGAATTCTTAGTTTAGCTCTATTTCTGATTGGATTATTTGGTTTCTTGGTGTTTAATTTCTTGAGTTCTTTATAAATTATATATATTAGCCCTCTGTTGGAAGTGGGGTTGGTAAATATTTTTTCCCATTCTGTACTTTGCTGCGTTGATCTAATGACCATGTCTTTTGCCTTACAGAAGCTTTTCAGTTTCATGAGGTTCCATTTATTGATTGTTGGTCTTAGAGCCTGAGCTATTGGTGTTCTGTTTAGAAAGTTTTCACCTGTGCCAACAAGAAAGTGGGGGAAAGCTTCAAACCTGTGAATTTCTTAATTTTGTTTTCTTGACATACAAATAATATTCTATTGTGTAAAAGTGCCCTCTTCTTCAATGTTCCCTGAGCCTTAAAAACAAGAATGTTTTATAGAGGAATCCATTGGGACTGAGTTCTAAAACTCTGCATTTTAGTTGGTAATGGTTTTCTGTAGTGCTCTCTGTATTGCAGAGAAGTTTCCTTAGTAAGTAATGAAGACTACAGTGAATGTAACAAATGTTTATAGACTGTTGTTAGGGTTCATGCTAGTTTAGTACATTCGTGGTTCTAGATTCTCCTCCAATAACTATGAGTTCACTAGCATTGATTAGATAGCTAGGTTTACAGTTCCAGTCATGGTCTCCATCTTCTTGAATGGGTCTTTATTCCAGCTAAAGAGCTGTAGGTTAGTCCCAAGATTTATGAGCCGCTACTGTACAATAAGGGTTTTCATTCCACTTTGTCTATGGATATGGTTCATAGCTTCCATAAATGAGTGTGACTATGGACTCTCTCTTTCCTTTGGAAGCTTGCATGGTACCTTCTTGTACCAAGAAAGGTAGTCCTTGAGGTGGGTATAGATTTGAATTCTTAAGAGAGGGCAATGTATATTTTGTTTTGGTTTAACTATTTTTAGCCATTATTCGGAAGATTTGTTGAAATATTTGTAAATATTTTAAAGGAAAATATGGAGAGAAGCAGAGCAGAGAAAATATATCTTTTTAACTTAGGAAACAAATTTTTATTGAACTGCTTTTATGAGCAATGACAATAAACATTTTATGTACATTTGTTTCCATTTAAAGGTCTCATTATAACAAAGTATGTGTAGAGGGGAAAGATAATTATGACCAATTATTTTGAAATTAGGATGTGTATTTGACAAAATAAAATGTGTGAATAATCATTAAATGAACAACTAGAAGAATGTGGCTCGAATCTATTCCTATAGCTTTAAAAAAACATATTTATACACTGCACCTTTAAATTAATGTTATCCCATTCCTGTGTGAGAAGCATGGAGATGCATTACATGTGCATGAATTCCCTTCAAATATAAGTTATTGCATATATGACTTTTAATAACCTCTTAAACATATGCAAGTGAATATGAGCTTCACTAAATATCATTTCTCTCTCCATGTACATTTTAACAAATAATAAAATAATGTCTGTCTACCACTAATTATGTTTCCTAGATGTTATTATGACATGCTGTGAAGAGTTATTAAAGAGGTGAAGGAGTGCAGGGCCTTCCTGGAGCTCTCTAGCCTGCTCAGTCTCTGTAGGACAGTCACTCTGTGTAAAGCTATGGCACTAAAGGTGCAAACAAATTCCCCTACACATTGTAGTGTTACAATGATATTTTAACTTTCTCTATAAATGTGCCATAGCTTATGTAATATACATGGCAACCAGCACAACAATTGTGAGCAACTTTTAGTATCTGGGGCCACTAAGAGGTACTTTGGTTGTTAACCTGAGTGAAGAGTTTAAGGAGAAAAGAGAAGCAATTCTACCTATTTTATGGACGGATCATGGGGTTCTCTGTAGAGTAGCTGAGACCAAAGCCAAGACAGTACCTAAAATGATGATTCAAGATCCCATAGTTATTGGCAGGTGATGGTAGACTCCATTGTTCGATGTTGGAAGCAGAAGACAACATAATATGTAGAAACAGGTCAACAGGCCTCCAGTGAGAAAGGGTCATGTTCCCACAACAAAGTCCTTTCTTAATAAATGGAGGTAGAGAGGACATCAAGTGAGTAAGTGTTGAGGATGGGGTTATATATAAATTTCATCGAGGTTCTTCTTGGATTAGATATTGCATAACTCAGGGAGTTAGAATAAATGAAAGACAAATCAAGTTTAGAATCTGAAATACTATCTAGACTCTAAAATACTTAGAGCAAGAGAGTTTTACCATAAATCACTCAGAATCATGAATTAACTGAAACCACGGAAAATTGTATTCATTAGAAAAAAATAGCTAGAAAATTGGAAACAACCCAGATGTCCCTCAATTGAGGAATGGTTAAAAAAAATTGTGGTACATCCTCACAATGGAATACTCCTTAGCCATCAAAAACAATGAAATCATGTAATTTGCAGACTAATGGATGGAACTAGAGAAGTTCATCCTGAGTGAGCTAACCCAGACCCAGAAGGATGCACATGGCATCTATTCACTTATAGTCGAGTTTTAGCCATATAGTACAGGATAACTATACTACAACCAATGCACCAAAGGGAATATGAACATAGACTTTGTTTCCTGTCAATGAGACACTTTGCCCTAGTGGTGCTGCCTTGTAGGCCCCCAGTGTGTGAGGAGGCTCTTGGCCCTCATATGACTGCTGAACTGGGGTGGGGGACTGATATGTTGGGACACTGCACTCCGGAAGAGTGGATTGGAAGGGATAGGGGATAGAAGGTGGGAAGGCGGGACTGGGAGGGGTGGAAAGAGGGCACTGTGATGGAGATGTAACCTGAAATAATAAATAAACATAAAAAGAAAAAAATAAATTTTATTGTCAATAGGAAGTCTGTTAAGTGTGTCATAAAGACAGAAGAGTATATTTCATGTCCATGAAAAGTACATTTGACCACAGCCTTTAATATTCATAAAAATAGAGAACTTCCTTTAAATGCTGAATCTTAACAATAATATGTATATTACTGTTATAGAAAATATATATTATTTAATTATATCATATAATAAAATATATAATATACAATATAACACTATATACATATATTACAAATATATACCTGTGATATATACTTTTTATGATTTATATATAATAAATATATGTTTTATATACATAGTATTTTATGGATGTGTACTGTCTATAAGAGATCTATATTATTCATTTCCCTAAAGAACAGTTATTAACTAATCATAGAAAAGCGTTTTGCCTTCCATAGTAGGTTATACACAAAAGCTTCTCAGCCAGAATCTAGATTTTTGACAGTAGAGGTGATATGTATCTGAGCTTTGTCTCATAAGAGTAAACGTGATATTAGCCAATTTATGGTCAGTCACATAAAAACACTCCCACATACTCATGTGTCTTGCTATCTTCTTTGTTTATCTTAAGCTGTATGACCTTAGGATCCATCTGCTCTAGTCTGTCAAGTCTCCACACACCAATTCAGAAACCCTGTGTGAAAAGTGCTACAATGCTGGCCTAATTCAGATCTCCAACATTCCAATCATATAAAAATAAAGTACGTTTGGGCTATTCTTTGCTAGGAGCCTGATTCTTACTGGATTCATGTCCCTATCTAACAGGAACACACATGGTCGTCTGTCACCCTGATGTGCACAAACATCTGAGTTCTGTGTGCAGAGGGGTAGACAGCTGCTCCTGGGGGCTTATTTCTGCTATGACGTGGCCTGGCCACATCTATTCAGCCAGCAGCATAAGTACTAGGAGATGATAATTGAAAGAAATAGATGGAGAAAGGCTCAGGAGGATCTTTCCAAAAAGAAATAGTCTAGCATGTGAGCAGCTGTCTCCCTCCCTCGTTCTCTCAAAGAACAGTTATTAAAAGTAGCGATTATCATTAAAGACTGCTCTGACCCAGGGGACCTGATAAAAATCATCAGGGCTTCGCTTACAACTGTTTGGCTTCCTGTTCCCCTGAGGCTTTTCAGAGCAGCCAATTAGCTCTCTGGGATTGTAACCGCGCGCACAGGATGCTAGCATGACAGAAACCCGGGAAGGGTGATTTCCTTTCCTTACATTTAATTGTCCCCCCTCTATTCCCTGCAATTTCATAACAGCCATTTGAACTCAAAGGGAGAGGGATTTCAGTGTTTCCCCTAAACACATTTAGTAACCGGCATAGAATGTATAATCGCCCTACCTGAGGAGGCCTCTCTGTGTCATTTTCTGCCCTTCCCTGCATTTCTCTTCACTCAATTCGGTTTTTAATTTGCTTGCCAGACAATCCTTCTGACCTCACCTAAAATGAAACAATTTTAAAAGCCTCTCAGTACGGAAGACTATCATTGTACACCAGAACTCTAAAATGGGTGTTTTCGCTGTTTTCAAATTCCCACACTACTGTGGCTGCTGTTAAGGACAAATTCTTTAACCCACTCAGAGATGCTCGCTCTTCTTTGATCCCATGTCTGGGTCGTCACAATGCATGTCTCCCTCTTTTGAAATCTTCAATGTCTCACCCAAAGAACTTTACCTGAGGCCACCCTGTCACAAACCGCAACTGCTTCAAAGTCTGCCGAGTGCCCAAGAGAGTTCTCTGCTTGATAAAATGTAATGTCTGCCTCAAAGTTTGGACAGCGTGAGCTCTTTCCCTTGCTCTGTGCTGAGGTAGCAGTGGTAAGAATAATCATACAATCATAGGATGTGGAAGTTTGAAGGATCTTAGAACACATGTAGTGCTGCTCTCCCTGGGATCCAGAGGCTAAATGACTTACTTGAGGTCATCAGATTAAGTAGTGGCAAGTCAGATATATTAACCCAACTCTCTCAGCTCCTGTGTCTCACCCTCTACCTGCACTGTGTATGAAGAGAAAGGTGTTATGAAACCCCACACAGCTTAAAAGCAATTAGGTCAAAGATCAATCTTCTGTCAAACCAGCCTCTTACCAGGATTAATGATGGAGTCCCTTTTGTGACTTGTGTAGTGATGCCACATACTTCACTTGACACAATGAGATGGGCATGTCTCTTGAATTTTTCTTTCAACTAAGAAGCTTAAGAAATCCTCTAGCACCAATGCTCCAGCACACCATCATTTTACCTGCCTTTCCTCCCTGGCCAATAATGAATCACAAAGGAATTTTTATGACAGTAAAAATGAAACAAATGCACCTGTTAAATCAACTGAAACTAAAACATTAAAAGCACCATGCTGGTGAGGCTGTGTGGCAACAGGAGCCCCTGTGCCCTGTTACGAGGAGGAATGTAAATCATACTGGCACTTTGAAAGACAATTTAAGAAAGTTCTTAGAAAGCTAAATATGCTTTTAACATTGTTATTTGGCAGCTATGAATCCAGGCATCTATCCAAATTAGTTAAAACTCTGTCCCACGAAAACCCATATGAATAGTCTACAGCGGTTTTACTAATAATTGCAAATATTATATCAGTTAATGTAATTGCCAACAGTTGCAGACATAAGTGAGCTATGGTATATCTATGCAATGGAATATTATTCAGGGTGATAAAGAGAAGTGAGCTACCAGGCAATGAACACCTTAATTGCACATTGCTAAATAAAAACAGCCAGTTCAAAAGGCTGCACACCACGATTCCAACTATATGAAGTTCTACAAAGGCAATGCTGTAGACAAAATTAACAGGTGAGAGGCTGGCAAAGAGATTGGGAAAAAAAGTGGTGAGGGATAAAAATTTTGAACAAAGAGCATTATAAGGTCATGAAATATTTTGTATGAGACTACAATGGTAATTTTATGGCATTACACATCTGTCAAAACAAGTAAAAGCATACAACATACTGAGCCTATGTGAACTACAGACTTAGGATATGGGGTATTAATATTTCACATCAATTAATAACGGGAAAAACTATATGCTGCAGGGAAGGGTGCAGGCGAATTCTATACTCCTGATTTTAGCCTCTAAAACTAACGATTATTTAAAATACAAATGCTGCATATTTATCAAGAAAAGCATGATTGTGTTGCTGTCACAAGCATCCTGAGCCAGTTATGATGCACCAATATTGATCCAATGAATATTATTAGAATAAACCTGAGATACAAGATCTGTTGTACATTACCTCAACACTCACAACAGATGTAGAAAGTTAGTGCGCTGGCTAGTTTTATTACAACTTGACAAAAGTTAGCGGTATCAGAAAGGAGGAAGCCTCAATTAAGAAAATGCCTCGAAGAACCTCCACTGTAAGATGGTTGAATTAGTGGCAAGCCTTTC
>CAJQZJ010004760.1:2331351-2349675 GCA_907164525.1 Lophiomys imhausi | reverse complement strand
ACTGAGGTATATGGACTTTTGATTACCTTGCTGATTTTGTCTGTCTTATAACCTGCCATTCCCATCTTGTTAGCATCAGTATAGAAGGTTGGTGAATCAGGAATTGGTGTTCCCTTTACAATACGAGGAAGAATCCAATTAGTTCTTTTTATAAATTGTATACGTTTGCTTTTTGGAAATTTGTTATTAATTTCTCCCAAATAATTACTGCAAGCTCTTTGCCAATCTTCATTGATTACCCACAATGACATAATCTCAGCATTAGTAAGAGGCACTACTATTTCAGCTGGGTCCATTCCTGATAATTGACGTAGTCTTATTCTACCTTTTACAATTAATTCAGATATCTTTTCTATGTATGTCTTTAATTTTTTACTTTGTTTATGTGGTAAGAAAATCCATTCCATAATACTATCTTCCCGTTGCATAATAAGCCCTGTAGGAGAATGAGCTGATGGTAAAATGACCAAAATACAATCAAGTTGGGGATCAATTCGATCTATGTATGCATCTTGCAATCTTTGTTCTACCAACATTAATTCCTTTTCTGCCTCAGCAGTTAAACATCTTGGACTATTTATATTTGAATCACCTTGTAATGTTTGAAACAAATTACTTAACTCATGAGTACTTAAACCAAGGGTGGGCCTTAGCCAATTTATATCTCCCATTAATTTTTGAAAATCATTAAGAGTTTTCAATTGGTCTCTACGGATTTGTACCTTTTGTGATCTTATTCTCTGTTGACTTATTTTATAACCCAAATAGTTGATTGAATCTCCTCTTTGTATTTTTTCAGGAGCAATTTTTAACCCCCATAGTGGTAGAATTCTTTGCATTTCCTTAAATAAGTTCTCTAAAACAACTACATCAGAATCAGCCAACAAAATATCATCCATATAATGATAGATAATAGATCGAGGAAACTGCTTACGCATTATTTCTAATGGTTTTTGTACAAAATATTGACACAGAGTTGGACTGTTCAACATTCCCTGTGGAAGTACATTCCAACAATACCTCTTGATTGGCCTACTGTTATTAAGAGTAGGTACAGAGAAGGCAAACCTTTCCCTATCATTCTTATGCAATGGAATTGAGAAAAAGCAGTCTTTTAAATCAATTACTATTAAAGGCCATGACTTTGGTAACAGAGAAGGTAAAGGCATACCAGGCTGCAAAGGACCCATAGGTTGAATTACTCTATTCACAGCTCTTAAATCTGTTACCATTCTCCATTTACCCGATTTCTTTTTTACCACAAACACAGGAGAATTCCATGGGCTGGTAGACTCCTCTATATGACGAGCCTCCAGCTGTTCTTTTACCAATTGCTCAAGAGCCTCCAATTTTTCCTTTGTTATGGGCCACTGCTCTTGCCACACTGGTTTATTTGATAGCCATTTCAAGGGTAGGGCTGTTGGAATTTCAGCAGTGGCCCCTAGTATAAATTTGGAAACTCGATACCTGGGGTGTCCTGTGTTTGGACACTAGATATAGCTTGCAGTTGTTGAGTACTCACATCAATACCTTCCTCAAAAGTATCTATAATCTCAATGTCTGGGGTGTCCTGTGTTTGGACACTAGACATTGCTTGCAATTGTTGAGTATGCATATCAATACCTTCCTCAAAAGCATCCATCATTTCATTGTTTGTTATTTCTGGCATTGTAGGAATATTAATTTGAGTACCCCATTGTTGTAAGAGATCCCTTCCCCATAAATTTATGGGTACATCAGCCACATAAGGTCTCAACTTCCCTGTTTGCCCTTCTGGTCCCACACAGTTAAGTCATCGTACACTTTGTTTTACATGTGATAATTTGCCAATTCCTATAAAATGTGTAGGGACCCTTTGAAAGTGGCCAGTTTGAATTCCGAGACTCATGTGAGAGGACAGTGATATCCGCTCCTGTGCAAGCAATGCTTCTATTTCAATACCATTCACTTGTATTTTTAATTTTGGTCTCGTATCACTCACCATTGTTTGCCAGTACACACGTTTTCCACTATTTTCGACTGTTCCTGTTTTGTCTATTGGAACAACCTTGCCCTTGGTGTAAGGAAACAGCAGCAGTTGGGCAATTTTGTCCCCTGCATTAATTGTCATCTCTTTCCATATGGATGTCATAATTTTAATTTCTTCCTTGAAGTCTCCATCTATAATACCTGGATGAATAAAGAATCCTTGACAAGTTAATCCATTTTTTCCAAATATTAATCCTATTGTCCTTGATAGTAAAGGACCATAGATACCAGTGGTTAACATATAACATTCATCTGTTTTGGATAATGTTTTAGATTGATCTGTGGTCAAATCTAAAACTGTAGTACCTTCAGTAGCCAGTAAAAGATCAGCAGTAGTTAATTTTGTTCTTCCTGCCTGTTTGTTTCCCTCTGGTTGGATGATGGATGACGGTTCACATTGTTTTGGGGGGCCTGAACCGGTAGGCCCCTTCCCTCGTTTCCCGGCAAGGGATTACCTCTGACATCCATTTGAGCTCTACAATCCTGGGACCAGTGTTTACCTTTTCCACAACGAGTACAAAATCCTGGAGACCTTAACCTTCTATTGCCATTAGAAGCCGTTCGTTCCCTTCTACGACCATGTTCGCCATTATATGCCGTTCGTTCCCTTCTATGACCATGTTCTGCAGAGTCCAGGTACCTATCATTTCGAGTTCTGGAGGATTCAGCCTTATGATATCTTTGGAAATGACCGAGTTCACCATTTTTAAAGCACTCATTAAGACCCCTAGCAACTGCTTGTGCTATGACATTAGTCTGATGCTCCTTAAAACCAATATCAGCTGTTTCTCTTATCCATTCATCTACTGGGGCTCCTCGAGCTTTCAATGGCCTAATTGCCCTTTGACATTCAGCATTTGCATTTTCATATGCCGAGGCATTTATCAGGTCCTGTCTGGCATCAGGGTTATCTACATCTCTCTCCACAGCTGAAGTCAATCTCCCTAAAAAGTCTGAGAAGGTTTCCTGAGGACCTTGAATTATCTTGGTAAATGAAGTAAACCTTTTCCCAGCCTCAGCCACCATATCCCAGGCCCTCAGAGCTGCAACACGACATTGTTCGATGACAACATCTTCAAATTGAGTCTGTAACCGTATGTCAGCATAAGGTCCCTCACCAAGCATTTGGTGGGTTGTGACATTTATTCCCCTTGCCATATTTTGCTTCTCTAATTTTGTGGCTTCATGTCTCTACCATGATAACCATTGTAATTGCTGGCTACCTTCTAGCACAGCTGATATCAGTCCCTTCCAATCTTGGGGAGTGATTCTATTTTGTATAGCCCAATTATTTAGCATCTGTTTAACGAATGATGAGTGCATTCCATAAGAGACAATAGACTCCTTAAATCTTTTTAAATCCAAAATGTCTATTGGACGCCATGTTAATTCCTGATGGAGTTGACCGTTACTATTATCAGGCCTAATTTGAAACATAACTGGAAAAGCTGATGGTGATTGTGCAGTACCACGCAGCTCCTCTGGGGGCGCACTTGGTTCCACACTAGTACCATCACCTACCTGGTTTTCTACTGGTACATGCGGCAGCTTTTCTACTGGTACATGTGGCGACTGTGGAGACCTAGCTAGAAAAGAACTTGACATTTTCTCAGTTCCAGTCACCTGCCCTGCCAGAATTTTCTTAAGCTCCTCAATCTGCATTTCCATAATTTTTAATTGTGTAACAGACGTCTTCCTTATGACAAACCAATAAAATAAAAAAAGTAAATGCATAAAACATTCGGTCTGATTGAAAAACAGTGTAGAGGTCAGTAGTAAACATTGCCATATTGTCGACAACTGGCATCATAGTTTCAAAATCTGCAGTTTTCTCTATAGTTTTGAAAATAAAATTACCCATAATGCCTTACCACGTTGAGCACCACCTGTAACCGAACTTTTAAATTATTATTTATTTAACTCTTATTTATTTATTACTATATTCACTTATAACAAACACCAACAATTTCTTAACTGTTAATCCTTTAAATTCCTACAACCCCTTTAACCTATCCACTAAACCTATTGATAATTATTTTTCTAACCTTTTAGAATGATACAGTCTCTGGGGCAGGTCCTCAGTCATCAGGAACACAGTCTTTGTTTTAGATTCTTTAACGCACTTAGCAGTCCTTTTTCTGGATCTCTCAGATGCAGGTTCGTCAGGGTAAGTTGGTTATTGCAGTCTCACCTTAAATAAGGCTTCATGCTTTCTTTTCTGTGGGAGACCCCAGCCCCTTCGCATCAACAACTCTGCCACTCTACTTCAGAGTCCTTAAAGCCAGGCACAGTTCCCTTTAGGCCACTGTTTGGACAGAACAAACCCCTCTAGGCAAAAGCTGAGCCACAGGGTTTAGTCCTTGGCCTTTTGGTGTCTTGCTCAGGCTTTCTTTGCTCACCAGCTTCTTTTTGCTTCAGGGAAATCTGGCCATCAAATGATGGTAAGCACTTTTTTTAGCAGGACTCTTGGAGCTCTCTAGCATCAGGGGCCTCTTCTCCTTCTGGGCTCCATGCACTGTCCTTAAATAGGAGGAACTCTGTTTCAGCTTAATTTGGGCTCTGCCCACTTAGCAGCTGAAAACAATGTCAGGCCAGATACTTTGTTTCTTCAAGTCCATTAAGTCTTTCCTGTTTTCCCTACTTCAACCTTGTTTTTCAGTCTATTGAGTCTTTCCTGTTTTTCCTGACTTCAACCTTGTTTTTCAGTCTGTTAAGTCTCCTGTTTGTTTCCTGTTTTTAATCCACATGCTGATAATGCTCTTCATGCCCCAAATTAAGAGACAGTATCAAAAACCCCTATATATTTTCTAAATCTAATTTATCTAACCCCTACACATGTGTCTATTCATCTACCACATACCTTCAAGTGTTTTTTTAATTTATTTATTTGTTGCTTCAGATTACATCTCCATCATATTGTCCTCTTTACCCCCTTCCCAGCCCCTTCCTCCCACCCTCTGCCTCCTAAACCTTCCATCCCACTCCTCTGGAGTGGGTGTCCATACATATCAGTCCCCTGCCCCAGTTCAGAAGTCATATGAGGACCAAAAGCCTCCTCGTACACTGGGGGCCTACAAGGCAGTACCACCAGTGAGAAGTGTCTCATTGCCAGGGAGAGAAAACTAAACAAACAAGTCTATGTCCATTTTCCCTTTGGTTCATTGGTTGTAATATAGATATCCTGTACTATATAGCTAAAATCTGACTATAAGTGAATGATGTCCTGTGCATCCTTCTGAGTCTGGGTTAGCTCACTCTGGATAAGCTTCTTTAGTTCCATCCATTTGGCTACAAATTGCATAATTTCATTGTTTCTGATAGCTGAGTGTTACTGGAAAAATATGTAAAGGAAAACATAAGCCCTAACAAGCCTGAAGACTTCGAAATATAATTACACAATAAGTTGGTTGGCACCTCAAAACAAAACTTGGAAAATATTTACAACATAAAAGCATTGTAAGAAGCAACTGAGACAACCCAGGGACAAATGAATGCTCCTTAATGAAAGAATTCTCAACAAATTCCAGGAACAGAACCTACAAATGTAAGAGTCAATATTGAACACAGGACTAATTAAGACTAAAGATAGCTTTCCCAACATAATTGACCAACCAGGTATTTTCTGTTCCTATTCCAGGTCAGGAGACCTGAAAGGAACATTTTGGATAAAACCCTAACAAGCACCTCCAGAGAAAGTGAGTAGGCATATGTTTCCCAAGTCAATAAAAATGTATCTTTAGCCAACTCTGTACTATGCCAAATTCTGAAGCATAATTCAAAGAGGGAAGACGGCTTAACTCAGGAGAAAGATGCAATCCAGGTTTCTATTTTAAGGATACACCAACTTTTACTTCAGGTATTCACAGCTTGACTTTATATGATCTCCAAGCCTTTGACCACACCAATTTTAAACACATCATAAGTGGGCACAGTATGGCTTATACCAGTAATTTTAGCACTTGGAAGGCAGGAGCAGGAAGACCACCAGAAGCTTGAGACCAGAAAGTACTACACAGAGAACTTCTCAAAAACATAAACAAGAACAAAGGAAGAAAGAAGAAAGAAAGAAAGAGGGAGAGAGAGAAAGGAAAAGAAAAGAAAGGAAAGGAAGGAAGGAAATAAAAGAGTAAGACTTTCTATTGAAAGGAAGGAACAACTGTGATGGTTTGAAAGGAATGACCCCATAGACTCATGGTTTGAATGTTTGGCCCATAGGGAGTGAGGCTATTAGTAGATGTGGCCTTGTTAGAGTAGGTGTGGCCTTGTTGGAGGCACTGTGTCCCTATGGGAGTGAGCTTGAAGTTCTCCTGTGGTCAAGCTATGCCCAGTGTTTCACACTGTCTCCTTTTGTTGCCTGTGAATCAAGATGTAGAACTCTTAGCTCCTTCTCCAACACCATGTCTGCCTGCACACTGTTTCCTGTGTTGATGATAATGGACTAAAACTCTGAAACTTTAAGCCAGCTCCAATTAAACATTTTTTCTTTACAAGAGTTGCCTTGGTCATAATGTCTCTTCACAGCAATAAAATCCTAGTAGCAGTTAGTTTCAGGAGTGGGGTATTACTCTGATGGACCTGACCATGCTTTTGGTTGGAGGAATGTGGACTTTTGGAGTTTGGATTAAAAGGGCAGTTTGAATGCTTTAAGTGATGCTTAATTGGATAGAAGAAGCATGGAAGACAGTGGTGCTGAGGTGATTTGAACTGTGTGGGACTGGCTCAAGTTTCAGAAGAGAATTTAAATATGTTGACTAGCAAACATTCTTTTGATATTTTGGTGAAAGATAGGGTTGCTTTTTGCCCTTGTCTGAAGAGTCTGCCTGAAGCTAAAGTGAAATGGTTTATTAATTCTATTGTCAAAGGAAATTGCAAGATAGCCTAGTATAGAGTCTGTTGTATGCAAAGGAAATCTCTAAGCAGCCTAGTATAGACTCTGTCACTTAGTTACTATTGTTCACTCCTATGAAGAGCATTTTGATGAAAAGGAGCAATCTGAGCAAGGAAAAGTACAAAATGCATGGTTCAAGGAGAAATGGGGCACCAGGAAGTGGAATGGAGCTAAATCCTATGTTCAAGGAGATAAACAGGATAAAGGGATTGGTGACCCTGGGGCAAGATCACACCCAGATAAGCGTCCATCTTGTGAAAAGAATTAAAGAACACTTTAGCTCCAGGTGTGAACTCAGGCACATGCCTTTAATTCCAGCACTCGGGAGACAGAGGCATGCAGATCTCTGAGTTCAAGGTCAACCTGGACTACAGAGCAATTCCCAGGACAGTGAAAGAAAGCATCAACAGAATGCTGATGGAGATGTAAATTAATAAGGGGCACCATGTTCCAGCCTCAGCAAACAGCAGAACTTGGCAGCTTTGGCCTTGTAGTTTTGGATTTAGAGTCAATGATAGAAAAAAGGGGATATGAAATCTTCCTCTGTGACTAAGGAAAGTCATCAAGGTTAGGTGTTTGACAGGGTTTTACCTACAGGGAGCCCAGAGAGGCCGCTGTGTGAAGGTGAGGTCTGGATTGCCTGAAAGACCCCAAGATGTTAGAGATGCCAGAGCCATGGGATATCTGCCAAGGAAGGTTGCTACATGGAGTGGAAATCAGTCCAAGAGAAAAAAGTGTATTGCAGTCAACAAAACTGAAAGAAGTCAGAGATCTGAAGAACGTTTTCACATCACACACAGAGATGCAGAGTTTAGAGTTTGCTCAGCTGGTTTTTAGTCTTGTTTTGGTCCAATATTTCTTCACTATACTTCTTTTTAGAACAGTAATATATATCCCTATGCCCTTGCATGTTAGAATTATGTGATCTGCTTTTTCATTTTGATTTTATAAGGGAATAAAGTTAGGAAATTGCATGACTGTCAGAAGAAAATTTGAACTTTCGACTTTTAAACAAGTTTTAGACTGTTGTAGACTATGAGGACCTTTCAAGTCGTACTTAATGGATTTCCGCATTATGTTATGGCTACAAGCCTATGGGGACCAGGGAGTGGAATGTTGTTTGAATAGTAATGGCTCCCATTGATTCATGTGTTGAATGCTTGGGCCATAGACAATGACACTATTAGGAGGTGTGTCCTCATTGGAGAATGTGTGGCCTTGTTGGAGGAAGAGTGTCCTTGTGGGGGCAGACTTGGAGGTCTCCTATGCTCAAACTATGCCCAGTGCTTCATACAGTCTTCTTTTGCTGCCTGTAGATCAAGATGTAGAGCTCTCATCTCCTTCTCCAGCACCATGTCTGCCTGCACACTGACATGTTTCTTCCAATGATGATGATGGACTAAAGCTCTGAAGCTGTAAGCCTGCCCCAGTTAAATATTTTCCTTTATAAGAGTTGCCATGTTCATGGTGTCTCTTCACAGTAATAAAACCATAAGACAACCTCCAAGGAAAACACTACAAGCCACCTATATCTATCATTTCATATTAACATTTTAATAATCATTCTTTTATTAGAGATGTTGAAAACTGGCTGTCTTAACTGTGTCAGGGATAACAAATTTCTGTGCTTGGAGGAGTATAATCTTAGCTGCAATATCTAGAGTCCTTTTTGGCAGGAAAAAGGAAAGGCCAAGCAATTGTAGACTAGACTTGATGGTGATACTGAGTAAGTTAGAATGAAGTCTGTTTTTTTTTTTTTTCTGAAAACACAGACCCTGCAATTTCTATTTTGCATCATTTGCTACCTCAATCACTCATCCCATGGAAGCTACATAATGATACAGTAAGTTACATTTCAAAAGAATTTCTCCAAAGAATCGTGTATTAAACTATAGCTGGATTTTCTATTTAGCTTTTAAAATCTACTATTATATAGCAAAGAAAAACAGCCTCGCTAGTCTCAATTTTCTCTTTCTTAATAATAATGCACCCTTGGATATAATGATCACATTTCCTGAAGTTCCTTCAGCAACTTTTGATAGATTGCATTCCAAGAGCCAATTCAGTCAATTGATTTCAAGCATTGAAGTTCTCAGACTTTAGTGTGTGTATCACCAGAGATCACCTTGGATATTTCTTCTACAAAAAACAAAACAAAACAAAAGTAAAAAAATAAAGCAAAACCAAAAAAAGAAACAGAATTTTCAATGTCACAAAAGTATTTTTTTAAATACTTTATTTTTTTTTCTTCAAGTTACATCTCAGTAACAAACCCCTCCTTATTCCCCCTTCCTATCCCGCCCTTCCACCCTCTTCCCCCCAGAAGTTTCCCCTTTCAGTCCAACAGATGGTTCCTTCTCTTATAACAGTAAGTATTATATAAAACAATAGATATAAATATGCCACATTTATGAGAGTTAAATGGCCCAGTATACCTTCCCAATTTCCAGTTTATACATATTTGGCCCCTGACTTTAACATTCTACTATCTAACCAACTCCATGAGTTTAAAGGTCTATATGTGACTCAACATTCATACTATCTTGCAACACACTTTTAAGAGTATCTTCTTAGATCTATAACACCCTCTTGATTCCTAAACAATTCAAAATTTAACTATGAGACTCTAGCTGTCTATTCTTCAACTACCTCAGAGACCTGAGAGGGATAAATATATTTGCTTATATAGGAAGTGCAGGGCCTGCAGCTTCCAAAACTAAGAAAGAACATACCAATGACTGCCTGGACAGTTCCCATTTTCTCTCCATACATTCCAGCATCAATCTTCAGCCTTTGGGTCCTGTTTCTCTGACAGACATTTGTTGTAGAGCAGGGATTATGAAGGACTTACCTACCCTGTCTTGGCAGAGTTAGGCTGTCGACTTCCCTGCTACCAAGTTTTGTCCTTTTTGGACAGCAGTCTGTCTGCAGTTGGTGCAAGGGGTTTTTTCATGCCAAGAGAAAGGCTTGCCACTAATTCAACCATCTTACAGTGGAGGTTCTTCAATGCTTATCTTCTACTTGGAGTAGAATAGGGGGTGCTGTCAGGCGCTGATATGTCTCGATATAAAAAAAAATCTTGATTTAAGATAACATCTTTGAATGCCATATTCTGCAGATCTCTTGGGGTTTTTGAAGATGCCCTATCCATCTCTTGTATTTAGATAAGCAAATGTTGCTTGTCTCTTAGCAACTTGATTACTGGGTAGTTTAGAGAATATCTGTGATAGACTGTCATAGTAGCTAACAAAGTGACATGTTTGCATGACTAGGAGTTTGTTTTAACTATCCTAGACCGTTGATACATAATTAAGAGTATATTTAACCACAGTTGAATAGATCTTTGTATATTGATACAAATTTAAAGGTAACGCTTCCTAATGGTATCATACCTAGAGATACTTAAAAATAAAATGTGAAGCTCTGACCTCTTGATACCAACTGTCACAAAAGTATTATTTGAACCTGTAGTGTCCCTAACAATTTGATATTTTATAAAATTGATTTATATATTTCATAATTATATTATTTTTAATTATTTTCATATATGTATTATATGGCATTTATATTCCTAAATACATTATTAGTGCAACCTACCAGTTCAGGCTGTATATCAGGAGAACAAAGTCCTACCTTGGCAACAGCTGCCATCATTAGTTTACCTGATCATCCACACAAAGTCTAGGAAGAAATGTAGCTAACACCTTGAAAAAAAATTCAGTTTATTTTTTTAAAGGCCTAACTTTGTAAAGGTCCTATCACCTGACAATAGTATTAGAGTCAACCAAGCCTTTCACTCAACCCTTTGAGGAATATTCAAAACTGAAACTGTAACAATGTTATGTTTGGATTTCTAAATCATATCTTGCCTGAGTAGGGTTGCCCGCTTCTTTATGTGACCTCAAGAACTCACAAAGATGTGTACTACAGGGAAGCTGTTCATAGATCATTCTGGTCATTGTTAGAAATCAAACCAAAAGAAAAAAATTCAACCAGAAACTATTGATCACTTGCACTCTGTCATGCTATAAATGCATACTGTGAGATATTACTAATCAGTAACTAATTTTTAAATTAATTATCAGGAACACGAAAGCCTGTCATACCAAGTGTTTAGTCAACGATAACATGGCACTTTTCAAATCTCCCCTAGAATAATGACAATGTTCAGAAGTCTCTTTTGGGGTTGGTTTCTTACTCAAACAGGAAAATGAGGTCTTTCACATGTGAGGAACACTCGTCATTTCATATGTGACAGGGATGCCTGAAAGACCACAGAGTGGCAAAAGGAAATGCATCCCTTTATCAGCAAATGCTGCTACAATATGAGAAACACAAACACATTGCTGAGAAACTGGAAAAGCAATCTAGGGATAATATGCAGTGTGGGAAAACTGTGACACAGTTGTATGAAAAGACAGATGTTTCGAAATCACAGAGCTTAGAGTGTTTTCATACATTATAGATTTCTTTTTAATAACAAAGCACGCTGGAAAGCTACATGTTTGTGAGCCTAAAGAAGAAAAGTACCCGAGGAGGAAATAGTGTCAATGCTAAATTACTTTCTTTTTTTTTTATTTTAAATACTTTATTTTTTTTTCTTCAAGTTACATCTCAGTAACAAACCCCTCCCTATTCCCCCTTCCTATCCCACCCTTCCACCCTCTTCCCCCCAGAAGTTTCCCCTTTCAGTCCAACAGATGGTTCCTTCTCTTATAACAGTAAGTATTATACAAAACAATAGATATAAATATGCCACATTTATGAGAGTTAAATGGCCCAGTATACCTTCCCAATGTCCAGTTTATACATATTTGGCCCCTGACTTTAACATTCTACTATCTAACCATCTCCATGAGTTTAAAGGTCTATATGTGACTCAACATTCATACTAACTTGCAACACACTTTTAAGAGTATCTTCTTAGATAGAGCTAAATTTCTTATAAGGACACAATGTTTTCTGGGAAATCATGTCAACAATCACTGATGGAGCAGATGTTCTGACTGGAATGAAGAACTCCAGATGAGTCTATGAGCTAGCACCAGAAGTGAGTTCTCTTCACCACATCATTCACAACTAAACAAAACATGCAGTCTGTGTGAGGACATCAAAGACTTGTGTAATTTCATATGAATGGTGCATTTAAAGTACATTATGATCATTGCAACACCTGCACTGAGTTTGAAAATGATCGTGAAACTCCTTTGCCCTAGTAGAAGTCCATTAAGTTGTGTGGAGACATATGACTTAATTATTTCTCAAATTCATCTGTTCCATGTATAATGTCATGTGTGCCAATGTGAAAACAAGGGGCTATTGTTTAATCCCCCCCTCTCATTTTATACATGCCTTACCATTTAAAAGTTAAATATGTCTGAATAAACATATGTCGCAGAGATGAGAAACAGCTCCAGAGAGAGCAGCTGGGTTCTAGTCATGATGGTGCCTCTTAATCCAGTGCATCTTTGGAAATTATAGAATGTGTCTATATCAGGCTCTCCACCTCTGAGGGAGATGGCGGTAGCTATATCACAGAAATATAGTTGCAATCTGAGGAAATAACTACATGAAAAGCTCAGTAAGCCTCGGTCATGAAACACTAGCTATTTACAAGGCCATCTGATTTTACAAGCTGTGACTGCCTTGTCCATTGCCAACTTACACAGGTTATGGAATGATTTCCCAGAATTCTCTTTCCTGACTGTGATGAGCACAGAGATGTTCTAAGGACTGAGAGGTAGGCAGGTTTGTAAGATGTGCCTGAGGGTAGTACAAGGTTTCTGATGGTCTTTGAGAAAAATGATGAATGAAGAAAAGAATATATTACTGAGGAATTATGCTCTAAGCTTTTAGGCCAGATGGAGAAAAAGGATCACTGGGTCATATACAGAAAAGAAAACTTCCATGAGGTGCAGATTTTGTGGTCTACAGGCTGTCTGTTCATGGATTCTAACTCAAGTAATTTTGGTTTTTGCTGTTTTGGTTTGGTTTTTGGTGCTCTGTTCCTTACGGTTGAGAGCCTGAAGATTTGCTCAGTGCTGCGTTGCCTGCTCTTTCTCTGTCTCCGCCCTGGGATTCTCCTGTTACAAATCATTCATGTCTGAGACACTGATAGGATCTTCTTCACAACCTCCCCACAACATTGCTCCTTTACTCTAAAATCAGGCTGGCAGACACTCTTCAAGAGTTTCTTTCTGTCTCGAGCATGTGAAACACAATTAGAAAAGACCTCCAGTGTCAAGAAACAATTAAAGCCCCTGAGACAGATTGTGCAGCTATTTACCCTCATTAAGAGACAGACAAACACAGGCTGAATTACCTTACAGAAAATTAGATGGGAAAGTGGAGATCATAATCATATAATAAAAGATCTCATGAATTGCTTCCATTTTGTATAGCACACATTAAATTGTATTCTGACTTCAGAAAAGACAGAGAAAAAAAAAAACCTGGCTTTTCTCCTGATGAAATCAACACACCATTCTTCAGTAAAAGCTCCAGGATTAAGGGGCAAGCAGTGGTCTTCGGCCCTGCCATATTTCTGCCTGACATTTCTCTGCTTTGCTTTTGAGCAGATGTTTATAAGGACTGTCTACTGGATAAATGCACATGCAGATATCTCATGTCAGAATGTATAAGAATTGAAAACATGAATTTTCCTCAAGATGAGCAAAAAACTTAACTACAGTGCACTTACTTCATTGCTGACAAAAAGACATCACAATTAGATACCAAATAATTTATTGTTCCTTTAAAGTTCAACAATTCATCTTATACAACCTTTTTGAGAACAATGTGATTTATTTGTTTGGTCCAATGTTAAGGTCATCAACTTCTCCTGAGAACTACATTTTCAAACCCTCTTATTAAATTTGAAATTTATCGAAAATATTGACATTTATATATTATAGTAACCTTATTATGATCAATAGGATAGATAGCTCATTGACTATGGGGAAGACTTGCTCTCAATTTCTAGTTTTTTTAAGTTTTGAAATAAAAATACTAATTATTGTGTTTTCTTTCTTAGAAACCCACAGTGTTTGTGGCTCAAAGCTACTCAGTCCTTTCCCTTGGGAGTTTTTTCATTTCTCAGGAACCTCAAATCACAGATTCTGAAGCCATCCTTGCTGCACTTGCTCTGTCAATCTATTTTAGCTCAGCTTCATTCAGGTGCAATAACCTGGAGAGCTTGTCATTGGAATACTTTGCTGACTCTCCAGGAAGCAATGGGGGCTAAGCCTGTCTCTGTGTCCACAGAGGCTCAGCTGCTCACATGCCACCCTGAGAGGGAGGTTGTTAGCTCATCTCTGCACTTTAAATATGTAAGTTAGGGTCAATACCATTGTGGCCAACTATAATCTTAATTTTGTATCAATGTACAAAGATCAATACCGATGTAGTCCAATACAATCTTATTTTTGCACAATAAACAATGGTCAATACCACTTTAGCCAAATATACTACTAATTTTGTATCAATATACAAAGGTATAAGGGCATATTCAATAATCTGTCCCTTCTTCTTGGTACTTCCTGTGCTATGTCTATGTCTCATTTTTCTCAAGTCCGTGCATTCCTACATAGGAGAGAAAGAAGGATACAGAAAAGGGAAAGAAGGAATACCCTGGGTCTAACCTCCAAAACCCATTAAACAGGACCATTTAACAGCTTGTAATCTCTTCCCCTAAATAACAGAGTTTTCAGTTATCCTTCAAATAAGCAAAAGGGGGTGCAGGGAAACACCCTCCCCACCCTCTGGGCATGGGACGTCGCTCTCTTAAAATGACTTCCTGCTGATTTGGGTCATAGTAAACCTGTTTGGGGCCCGAACCAAAATGGAAAAATGGTTTAAAATGTTAGTACAATCCTTTTATATTCAGACCTTATGTTCTCAGCTGTTTAGATGTCCTAAGGAGTTTTTAGGCAGAAGCTGATCTTCCAGGCTTTACTGAAGTTCTGACTGGGGCATTGTGTAGAGCTGAACAGTCTTAGCGATATTGAGTTGTTGTGGTTGTAGGCTTTTGATGGAAACAGCTATTGAGGGAGTCTGTCGGGCTGAATCAACTGGGTCACTCGTCTTCTTTGGTGTCTGATTCTGTTTTCTGCTGAGGTTTCCCTTGTCCAGTTGACCCTGGGTTCCTTGAATGGATGCTCTGATTCTCCTGGAAAGATAAGAACAGAGCCCTGCCCTAGTCCTAACTCTGGGACAATTACCCTCTTTTTTTTGGGAGGGTTAGGTAATATTTCTCCTGAAGCAAATTTGGTTTTTAGACAATATATAAAGTGTTATCTTTCAATCTGGGTTAAAGAAGCAATTATTTTGTCATTTTGGAGCTAAACCAGCTTTAGTGTATATATTTTGAGATCTCAAAGGACAATTTGTTTGTATTGAGTAGGCCTTTTGTAAGTAGCTTTTAAACTTAGGTCCTTCCAAATCCTATGTGTGTGTCTCTGCATTCTAATTATTGGGATCAGAGACCTGTGGTTCCCATCTGAAAGGATTAAAGATGTGTTCCACCACTCCTGGATCGAAGTTTTTCTCTATTTAGAGTTTGTTTTGTATCAGGCTGACCTTGAACTCTGAAATCTGCCTGTTTCTGTCTCTAGTGTGTTGGGATTAAGGGTGTATTCTTCTTGAATGATGGGATTAAGGGTGTGCACCCTCACCCCCCTGTTCATTGTAACTCTAGAATTTATAAGACCACTAACTCTATGGTGCTCCTCCCGTCTCTACAGAAGTTAAAGGCATGGGTTAACACCACATTTCTCATGTATTTTACCTTAGCTCTACGTTTTTGACCTTTGTATATGGACGTAATATTAAGATTGTATTGGGCCGCATAGGCATTGATCTTTGTATATTGATACAAAATTAAAGGTAACGCTTCCTAATGGTATCATACCTAGAGATACTCAAAAATGAAATGTGAAGCTCTGGCCTCTTGATACCAACCGTCTTAAACTGTTTAGGATAGTTAAGAAAAACAAACTCCTAGTCATGCAAGCATGTCACTTTGTTAGCTACTATGACAGTCTATCACAGATATTCTCTAAGCTACTCAGAAATCAAGTTGTTAAGAGAAAAGCAACATTTGCTTATCTAAATACAAGAGATAGATAGGGCATCTTCAAAAACCCCAAGAGATCTGCAGAACATGGCATTCAAAGATGTTGTCTTAAATTAAGATTTTTTTTTGATATCGAGACATATCAGCTCCTGACAGCACCCCCTATTCTACTCCAAGTAGAAGATGAGCATCGAAGAATCTCCAGTGTGAGATGGTTGAATTAGTGGCAAGCCTATCTCTTGGCATGAAAAAACTCCTTGCTTCAACTGCAGACAGACTGCTGTCCAAAAAGGACAAAACTTGGTAGCAGGGAAGTCAACAGCCTAGCTCTGCCAAGACAGGGTAGGTAAGTCCTTCATAATCCCTGCTCTACAATAAATGTCTGTCAGAGAAACAGGACCAAAAGGCTGAAGACTGATGCTGGAATGTATGGAGAGAAAATGGGAACTGTCCAGGCAGCCACTGGTATGTCATTTTTCAGTTTTGGAAGCTGCAGGCCCTGCACTTCCTATATAATCAGATATATTTATCCCTCTCAGGTCTCTGAGGTGGTTGAAGAATAGACAGCTAGAGTCTCATAGTTAAATTTTGAGTTGTTTAGGAATCAAGAGGGCGTTCTAGATCTAAGAAGATGGTTATAATAGTGATGCAAGTTAGTATGAAAGCTGAGTCAGTTATAGAAATTTAAACTCATGGAGATGGTTAGATGGTAGAATGCAAAAGTCAGGGGCCAACTATGTATGAACTGGAGATTGGGAAGGTATACTGGGCCATTTAACTCTCATAAATGTGGCATATCTAAAAAAAATCTGTAAGTTAGAAAGATCAGTTGGCAGGTCAATGCATTAGAATCAACGGAAACTAAAATAAATTGGAAATGGGTGAGTTCACATGAAGGGTGAGGAAGTAATCCAAAAGGATTTTTGTGGTCTTACTTAAATATCCATATTTCACTATTAATGAAATAGTACTAAGAACTGAGAAAATCACCTAGATACCATTTCTGGTAAAGTCTGGAGGGAATGGGATATAAAACTGGCTTTACGTTTTGTTTTCAATATGGTCCTGTGATGGTTAATATGGACAAACTGACAAATACAGAATTACCTAGGACAGAAACCACTGGCTATGACTGAGAGGGAATTTGTACACTCAATTAATTGAAGTGGAAGGACCCAGGCTGGACGTGGACAACACCATCCCATGGATTGGTTCCTGAACTGTATACGACTCTTCTATTCTTCCAGTTTTTAATTTTAGCTTTTCCTGCCTAGCAATAAGTAACTCAATATACTCCATTATGGGCAACAGCGACAATCCATACCTCTGACATATGCTTGATTACAAGAATAAACAAATGATAATGTGTAGCTCGCTGTATCTATCAGCTATAATACTATGTTATTCAGGTGTATTATAAATGCATTTTTACTTACAATATTTTCAGTTCCTGGTTTATCTATCATTGTACTATCTGCAAAAATTCCTCTTCTTTAAAAATCATTTCACTTTTATTTCTCTTACCATTCCATACTTTACAAGCTTTTAGGGAGATAACCTGAATGAGACTTAACTCAATAGGTTCTTGGAGAAGAGAAGAAAAGGGAAAAAAAAAGAGAAGAAAGAGAATAGAAGAAAGTCAAGATTCCATCCCTCAACATGCTTTATTTCCAATTTATAGGTGTCCCTCTCCTTCACTTTGTATTTATCTGAGATTTTTTTTAAAAGCCCTTGGAAAGCTAGGTCTCCATCCAAGAGAAAGATCAACCAAAGGCCTCAGAGTTAGAGCGAGTTAGTGCTAGAACCATAACAGGTTTCTCAAAGCAGAATTCATTTCAGCCCCACCTCAGTGGCACTTTACTTAAGCAGTCATTAGTCAAGAACACAACAATTTATTATTTGGGGTGAAATGAGCTTTACTTTCTGAAAAACCATAAACTAAACTTTACTTTAAATAATATACACATGTTATATGAAAATAAAGTGTCTAAATATTATTATATCATTCCCTACTATTTATTATCCTACTATGAAATTTTAGAATTAACTTTACTTAGGTGTTAGTACTCTATGTTATATGATTAATGCACAATAACCCATGGATCTTTTATTAGTTACAAAGAAAAAGTGTTTAAGACTATTATAGACTAAGAAAGATAGTATGTAAAGATATTTCAACATATTTTGAAGGAACTCAACATATAGAAACTTTTATTAGAATTCAGCACAGGACTAATATTAAAATCTGGACTCTTTTTAAAGATTTATTTCATTTTTTCATTGTATAGGTGTGTGTGTGTGTGTGTGTGTGTGTGTGTGTGTGTGTGTGTGTGTG
>CAJQZJ010004760.1:2316483-2331341 GCA_907164525.1 Lophiomys imhausi | reverse complement strand
GTGTGTGTGTGTGTGTGTGTGTGTGTGTGTGTGTGTGTGTGTGTGTGTGTGTAAATGTGCACATATGAGAAGGGGAACCTACAGCAGCCAGAAGAATGGATTAGGTTCCTTGAAGCTGATGTTACAAGAAGCCTTGAGCCACCTGAGTTGGATTTTGGGAAACAAACTCAGACTCTGTGTCTGTAAGAGCAGTGTGTGCTCTTAACCACTGAGCTGTTCTGCCAGACCCAAGCCTGGACTCCTCAACAGACAGGTATGAAAACAAAAGGGTGGGCAGAAGGAAAAGAAAGAGGAACGCAATAAAGGACAGAAGAAAAAGGGGAAGGTGAAAGTAAAGTAAGTAAAGGAGAGAGGAATGAAAGGAAAAAGGAAGGAAGAGGAAAAGAATCAATGAGGGACAGGGAGAGAAGAAGCACACACTTCTGAAAGCAGAGTGCAGCAAGGCAGCTATAGAAATAATTAATTAAATTATTTACTTGTATTTACATTATATTTAATTGGTCGGCAGTGTTAATTCTTAACCAATCATTATAAATAAGCACACAGAGACCTGATGGATGTTAACAAGCTTTGGCCTGAATTGTGCAATCTCAGCTCATCTAAGCTAGCTCTTAATTCTATTCCCCAAATATGACCCCATATATACATACATCCCCTGGGCTATTATTCCCCATGCTATGCCGATGTTCCAGGCCATGTGGAATGAGATTTGTTTTTTGGGTTTTTTTTCCTCTAACCCATGATGTGTGTGTGTCCTTCCTGCTTTTGGCTTCTTCCTTTTTGTCTACTTCTGGAGGCCTCTTCTGGCTGCTCAAGGCTTCTTTTACCTTTCAACCTCTCTGCTTTACAAGCCTGAGAACCTTAGTCCCACCTACCTGTCTTTGCCCAATCTCAGGCCTCAGCATTAAATGGTTAACAAGAAAGGTACCATAGCTTCACTTGGTATACAGCAAGCAGTACTGGGAGCCGATTAATAAACATTTAGAATGCATAACATCACCCCATCAGGTAGCTATGAAACACTTTTTTCTCCAGGGACACAGAACACCCCTTCTCTTCTTAATGCTGGGAAGGAGAAATATGTAAGGTGGGAAATTTTAGGGACAGTCAAAGCAAATTTATGAAGCTTGGCTTACAAATGAGTTGCCTAGGAAAAGAATATTGATTGTGAATAGTTAAGAGTATTTAATAGTTTTATTTATTAAACAGGGAGTTATTTGGCAGTTCATAAAACATTTATTATCTTCAGAGTCCACCAGTAAACAGATACTAGGGAAATTCAACCCCAACAGCTCCAAGCTATAACCATCAGAACAACAGAAGTGGTCTTACTTGGTGTCCATCTACAACAAAGTCTGCTTTATCCACAACCGTTCCCTTAACTTGTCAAACCCTGAAATACAGCAGCATCACATGGCAGTACTTAAAGTAGCATACTATCAGCAGGTAAATTGATACTCCTCTAAACTAGCAATATGCTTAATTAATCCCTGTTCACTATAGTACATGATGTGGAAAATGCAATTTGTGTGCCAGTAAGCAGCCTCTCAGAGGGCTGGCTCAAAACCCTTACCCTACCACCCCATGGCCAAAATGGAGAAACAGGTAGAGCCCCTGACAATATGAAATCATTCATACTGAACAAAGACAGAAACAAGCACAAGAGACAAATGCAAAAATATGTAAAGATACTATAGTTAGAATGACAGCTATTGGTTTACAGGTACAAATTACTAATCTAAGATTCATTGCACATTATGTTTTCTTAATATTGGCTTGCTATTCAGGTGAGACAGTGTCCAGCCATCTTGATTATATCTTTTTTTCATTTTTATTTTCAATTTTCTTCAAATCCAGTATTTATGTGTATTTTCTTCCACTTCCTTGCTAACACAAAACATCAATTTTGAGCAACTAAAATAAATTTTGCTTCCTATGCTGTAAGAGTTTACACCAAAGCATCATAGCACATCACACAGAATAGTAATTGTTATTGAAATAAAAAGAGAAGCCACTAAAGTAGAAATTTCTCCCTTTAAGACAACAGCATTTTGAGAGAATTTATATTTGAATTGAAGTATATAAGTGTATTCAACAGTAATACAGAAAGGTTAAAAATGTAGATAAAACACTTCATTAGAAATTACAGGCTTAGAATCTGTACATACATTTCTAATAAAATAATTTTGGATTAGTTTATTCAATGATGCTTCAAATTTTGAAAACTAGTTCTCATGTATTACACATCTGTCATAAAAAAATCTAGATGGTTATTTTTCTAATTTAAACAAAAGTCACAAAACTCTTAAGGCACTGGCTGATTGGTCCTTGTGTTTTTGGTTTTTGCCTTCACCCAGCTGCCATGTTGCTATTTGTATCAAATAAAATTTACCTGCAGCTATTTATGAGGAGTTGTCACATAGAGTTTGTATGAATATTTGGGGATAAGAAGACACATAAGATTTGTATTAAAATAGAAATACATATTTTATCTCTATTTATAGGTATGTGTTTATATATTGTGTAGGAGAAAGGATTTCATAGTTGCAAGCAAGACAGAAAACCAATATTTTCACTCACATATGAAATTGTTCATTTTCTTTATGGTCCATATAGGGAACATAGTGCAGAGCTTTTTATTTATTCATTTTTATTTTTGATTGCTTCTTTTATATTAAGGCTATAACATAATTACATTATTTCTTCTTCCCTTTCCTCCTTATAACCCCCCATATGTCCCTCCTTGCTGATTTTCTAATTCATGGCCTCTTTTTTTTCATTAATTTTTGTTGCATATATATATGTATATGTTATATATTATCTACATGATGTATTATATTTTATATTATGCATTATATATTTTATTAGTATATATAATATATTACATAAAATATAATATATTATATACATATAATATATTTTATATATTTACATATATATTCCTAAATATAACACTTCCAGTCTGTATAATATTACTTGTATGTATGTTATTAATGCTTATCAGGTGGTATTGTATAAAAAATTGTTGGGCTCTTCACTGAGAAAGACTATTTCTCCACTCTCAGTACTCCTTAATTGCTTTAGTTCTTTTTGTTCTCTATTGATATGCTGCATCCCTTCCCTAGTAATGATCCCATTTTACTTTCCTGACTTCTGCAGCTGTTCCAGGATGTGTACTAACAGGAAGACTTGGAGTCACGATCTTCTGATGAAAGAGTACATGCGACGTTTGTCTTTCTGGGTCTGAGTTTTTGCCCTCAATATAATATTTTCTGGTCCCATCTATTTACCTGCAAAGTTCATGATTTCATGTTTCTTTGCATCTGAATAATATTCCATTCTGTATATGTGCCACAGTTTCATTACCTATTTGTCAGTTGTAGGACATTTAGTTTGTTTCCATTTCCTAGCTATTTTGAATAGAACATCAGTGAACATGACTGAGCACATATGGCTCTGGACTAGCTAGGTAATGTTGTGGATTTATTTTTAGCTTTTTAGAGTTCTCTGCACTGATTTCCCTGGAGGTAGCATGAGTTTGCAATCCCACTACCAGAGAATGATGATTTCCTTTTCCCCACTTTCCCTCCATTTGTTGTCAGTCATGCCATTGATCTTTGCCATTCTGACTTGGGTAAGATGAAACCTCAAAGCTATTTTGATTTGCACTTTCCTAGTTGCTAGGTACAGTGAATGTATTTAAAGATATTTCTTAGTCATTTTTCTTCTCCTTTTGAAAATTCTCTCTTCAGGTCCAACATTTTTTAAATGGAGATTTTGCTGTTGTTTCTGTTTGTTCTGTTTCACTGTTTGGTTTTTTATTTTAGTTCATTATATAGTCTTGATATTAATCGTCTGTCAGATGTATGCTGGAAAAGATTCTCCCCATTATGTGGACTTTCTCTTAACTAGGGTTTCTTTAACTCTGCATAAGCTTTTTAGTTTTATGAATTCCCATTTGTGATTGTTGACCTTAAATCCTGGGCCAATGGAGTCTTATTCTGGAAGTCCTTTTCAATACACCTGCATCATGTAGGGTACTGCCTATGTTTTCTTCTAGCAGTTTCAGTTTTTCTGGTTTCACAGTTAGGTCTTTGATCCAGTTGGAGTTAGTTTTTCTGCAAGGTGATAGACACATATCTAATTTCATTTTTCTGCATATGGGTATCCAGTTTTTGCAGCATGATTTGCTGACGGTATTTGCTTTTAGCACCTCTGTTAAACATTGAATGCATGAAATTACGGATACTTGTGTTTAGGTCTTTGATTTTTGTTCTATTTGTCTATGCCCATTTTTGTACCAGTACCATACTGTCGTTATTACTATAGTTATGTAATGTCTCAAGACCTGGAATTGTATTCACCCGGCACTGTTCATTTTTCTTGGACTTTTTGTGGTTCTCTGAGATCTGTGGTAGTTTCATGTAAATTTTAGGATAGTTTTTTTTTTTTTCTATTTCTGTGAAGAACAACATGGGGATTTTGATTGGAATTGCATCAACTCTGTAAATAGGTTTTGGTACAATGATCATTTTCACAATATTATTTCTACCAACCCATGAGCATAGGGTAGTCTTTCAATTTTCTAGTGTCTTTTCTACCTCTTTTTTCATAGATTTAAACTTTTATTGTGGACATCCTACATTCTTTTGGTTAGGTTTATTCCTAAATATGTTATTTTATCTGAGGCTGCTGTGAAAGGATATGAGTTCATGATCTCCTCTGTATGTTGGTTTTGTTATGTTTTGGTTTGGTTTGTATTTTTTTTTTTTGATATTTGAAAAATCTATTGATTTTCCCAAGTTGATTCTGTATCCGACACATTTCTGAATTTTTTTTATTATTTCTAGAAAGTATTTTGGTAGAATCTTTGGGACTTCTGATAAATAATATGGCATCCACAAATAGGGATAATTTGATTTCTCTTTTTTCTATTTATATACTTTTAATTTCTGTATTGTTTGAACTAGTACTTTGAACATGGTATTGAAAGGGGGTTGGGATGATCGGCATCCTCATCTTGCTCCTGGACTCAGTTGGGTCACTTCAAGCTTTTCTCCTCTTAGGATGGTGTTTGTTGCGGGTTCCTCACATTCATATTTTTTAATATTGGAGAATATTTCCTCTATCCCTACATTCTCTAGGACTTTTAACACAAAGGCATGTTGGATTTTTGTCAAATTTTTTTTTTCTGAATCTGTTGAGACGATGGTGTGATTTTTTTTCTTTAAGTCCATTTATGTGTTTTGTTACATTTATTGGCTTGAGTGTGTTAAATCATCTCTGCTTTACATGGATAAAGTCAACTTGCTCATGATAGACAATCTATTTTATGTATGACTGTAATTTGTTTGCTAATATTTCATTGAGCATTTTTGAATCTATGTTCATTAACCTATAGTTTTCTTTTTATTGATACTTTGTGTCGGGAGCCAAGTGCTCTTGAGGCTCCTTCCTTCGTGTCCATCTGCTATTCTTAGGCCCTTAACATACAGTGTTCAAGCAGTGTCAGAAGCTCTCTGAGAAAGGGGTTCTATAAACATGTAAACTTCCTAAAAAGCTATCAGGCATTTTACAAAGTCTACACTAAAGATGCACCCCAGAGTTGCTTCTTGCTAACACACAGCTTTTCCTTTTATCTGTTATTACTGACATGGAGTGAAGATTCTCTCATTGCTAATTGCCACTCTCCTTGTTTGGCCAGGCTTCACACAGAGTCCTATAAAGGTGATATTATTATTCCTGATAAGAGTTTTACAAACTGCCTGACTCAGTCCAAACTATTTTAGAAGTTAAAGAAGTTAGATAATTGATGAAAAACATACAGCTGTAAGTAGTAAATCCTCTTCCCAAACATTGTGTATCTCATTAAGATACAGTCCTGAGACAGATTTATGACCTCAGATGAGCTTTCACTCTAGAGATGATAAGACCAAACTCCAGGTGTGGCATAAAACCAATTAACGACCCTATACTCCCCATAAACTCAAGAGATAATGAGGTTACCAAGAAATGCCTAAATTAAGTACAAATCTTTATGACAAAATACACAAACTGTTTTGTTGTAATTCCTTATACCTTGTCAAGTTTGGCATAATATACTTACCTCTTAAACTTAACTTGTATATAGAAAAGCAATGCTTAACTGAGTGTCTAAATATGTGATTGGTAAGTGCCCTCCTATTGCATTGATTATTCCTGTCCTGTGATAACTGCCTTTGAACCATGAGATAATTCTACCTTTGATGTAGAGAGCCCTTGCTCAGGGTATAAAAAGAATGGTCACTACATTAAAATTGTTGTTGCATCCTAGCTTCATCCATCTCTTCTTTCTGGTATGAGTGTGTGTGAGAGAGCCCCTCTGTCCTCATCCCTTTCTTACTATCTTTATATAATTCATGGATCAGGTAAAAATCTGGGAGCTCCACAATCAACTTCTGAGATAAATTGGTCAAAATGTACTTTAGTCTGCTGAACATTCAGTAGGTGGCCTGTGAGTTAATAGGCCAAGCTCTTGTAGTAATTTAAAAAACAAAGAGCTGTTTTTACCACCACCTCAGTTTAAAGCCCCAACTAAAGGAAAAAAGATGGTAATTTTAACTCTGGAAGTCACCAACAAATGACTTAGCTACAGAGGATAAAAGGCATAGGTTTCTCCTCTCTCTCTCTCTCTCTCTCTCTCTCTCTCTCTCTCTCTCCCTTTCTCCTTTCTCTTTTCTAAACTAACCAGCATTATTGGCTCTCTCTTGCAACCCCCAAATTTAGAAGATTTCTGTGACTGATCCCTATCGCCAACTACATACTCTCAGTGGTTTTATGAATGTCAAAGCTGGTCCTTGACAACTTTGAGTCTCTGGTAGGACCAAATATGTATAAAATAAATTTTAAGAAGGGGGGTTGTCATGATTTGAAGTACAGAGAACTAAAAGCCCTCTATAAGCACTCCAACATGAGCACACAGCCAAATCAGTACCTCAGTCTAGGCCATGTCAATCATGACATGAGACTGTCAAAAGTAGAGCATTATTTTAATATAGATGACTGAATTTTCTTTCTTTTCCTTTCAATCCAAGTACTCCTGATGTATAATTCTAATAAATGATGATTTCAGATTTTAGGGTCATTAACAAGATCCTCTTTGATTTTATTACATCAAAACAACTTATCTCATCCTGGTTTCTAAACCACTTAATCCTACTACTGAAATGCTACTGAAAACAACAGCCCGGCTGCATTTCTGAATGCTGAATTTCACATTGAATTACTTAAGCAATTTGATGCTATGCACCACAGAAAACCATCCTTTTTAGTATGAATTAGATGCTTGCTGGTGAAAACTCATGTAGAGCTGCTTGATGGTCTTTCCATAGGAATTCTAATTTTGCTAAGGTGTTTAGAAAAGAAAAGTAATATCTTACATAGACAGTTTGACATTTTCTAATTTGTATCCCTTAATTTGTTTTAATCCCATAAAATATCCATATTTACATTTATGTCATTTTTCTAGCACACATAAAGCATATAAGCAAATACTATTATCTTCAAGAATTATACAGCAAAATATTTAAATAAATATATAAATACATTCATAAAAATTTGTTTTATAAAAAAATTAATTAAGTTACATTGGGTGCCATTTGTAGAAAAAATAAATTAAATTGTTTAACCATATTTAGATTATTGTTAATTGGTTTGGGGACAGTTAATCCTTATTTAGACACTATAAATGAGCACACAGAGACACCACATGGATTTTAATAAGCCTAGGCCTGGGTTGTGCAATACTAGTCCATCTAAGCTAGCTCTTAATTCTATTACCCAAATATGACCCCATATATACATATGTCCCCTTGGACTGCCATTCTCCACACTATGCCGATGTTCCTGGCCATGTGGAATGAGGTTCTTTTTTCTAACCAATGGCTTGTGTCTTCCTTCTTCTTCCTCCTGCTGCTGGCTGGAATACTTTAATCCTCTGTCTAAAGTGCAGGCTTCCTGTTATAATCTCAGGAAGTCCCGCCTTTCTCTGTCTTTGCCCAGTCTTAGGCCTGAGCATTTTATTTAAGTAATCAGAGTCAATATAAGTAACAGACAGCAAACAGGATGAATTAACATTTAGAATGATTAACACTACCCCATCAATTCCCTCCTTTTGTCTAATAAAAGGCTAAATTTTTTAATTCATATAGTAAAACAATAAAAACAAATATGAAACAATCAAGAAAACCATATATAAAAGTTACACACATAATGTTTAGCCTATTTGTATCTTGAAGAAAAAAAATCATCTATCTTGGTGTGTCTAAAGTTCTGAACCAAAATAATTTCTATCATATACTATATTTATAAACCTAAAATTTTTATTTAGACTTGAAATTATCCTTTTAAATCCTAAACAACTCAAGTTCAATTGAAATTTTATAACTATTATGCCTTCAACCCACCAAAGACATAAGAAGGGATAAAGTTATTATTTGAGTGAGTAGGAAGCATAGGGGAGCAGCTTCCAAAAAGTAATGACAGTTTGTTGCCTAGACAGTCCCAAATATTTCTCAATATCATTGGAGCATCATCTTCAGCCTTCTGGCCAAGCATTTTTCACAGACTAAATTGTGCAGCAGGAAATAAGGATTTTCCCATTCTGTCTCTTCAGAATCAGGACATCGACTTACCTGCATTTAAGCTATGATCCATCTTTGGACTGTATATAGTCTATTGAGAGAGCAGGGATATTTCTGCCCAATAGGAATTATCTCCTGATGGGAGATTTCTTTTTGAGGAATTATCTCCTGATGGGAGATTTCTTTTTGATGCTCATTGTCTTCTTCCAAGTCAAATGGGAGCTGTCAGGAGCTGACTGTCTCAAGTCACACAATTCTTAAAATAATAAAAATATCTTTAAATGCCATTTTCTGTATGCTTCTGAGGGTTTTGAAGACATCTACTATTTTATTTATAAATCTGTCTATCATCTATCTTCTATCTATGAACAAACAAACTATATTTTTAACCATTTACTATCTGTTTAACATATTAAGTCTATTTTGTGATAAATTAAGACTAGTATTTGACATGACCAGAAGCTTGACTGGCCAGCAATCAACCTGTATTACCCAGACTCCTAAATAGATTTCAATAGCAACCCATAAAAGGATTGGAAGTAAACCTATACTTTTAAATGAGTTGTATAGGCGCAATACCTTTTATAAGAGTTGAAATATACATATTATATGTAAAAATATAAAATTCTATATTAATGAATCAAATTAATTTTATTTTTGTATCAATATACAAAATTCTATACCAATGTACAAAAGATAACCTTATTTAAAGAATAACAATAGTTTTGAGTTTCAGAGCAGATTCAATAATCTATCCGTATATCTTATCATTTCTATATTATATACATGTATTCCTCCTCTTTTTCTTTTTAAGTCTTTTCTCCTTATATAAAAGAGAAAGAAGGATAGAGAAAAGAAAAAGAGATCTCCAAGTCTAACTTTCTATACCTTGCTTAACAAGACCATATAACAATTTGTAACAATTCCCCCTAAACATCCATCATCCACCCTAATTTTTGGGAATGGGATGTCGCTCTCTTAAAACTGCTTCCTGCTGAATTGGGATGCAGAAAACCTGTTTGGGGCCTAATAAAAAAGGAAAAATTGTTAAGCAAGTTAATTGTAACATTTGCTGTCCAGTCTCAAAGTGCTGTGCAATTTGAATGTTCTGAGCAGTTTGTAGTCCAAAGCTGGACTTTGGTTAGAAAAATTCAGGGCTTTATTGAAGTCTTGTCTGGAATAGTCTTTGAGACTGGGCCATCTCAGCAAGCTGTTTGAGGTTGTTCTGAATGCAGATTTTTGAGGAAACAGCTATGGAGGCAGTCTATGAGGCTGGATCATTTGGGCTACTTGTCATGTCTTCTTTGGACTCTGGTCCCATTGTTCTGAAAATATATACTTTCTCACAAGTAACATATAGTTCTGCAATTACAAAAATGCCTTGGATGTGCAGAATACACAAATAAATTAAGGAATATTTTCTGTTCTTTGTTTGAACAGAAGAACGACATTTGTAAGTTTCTATTCATGCCATATAAAAACATGGCATGTAAGAGTATTACATATATATGCTATATATAATCTATTTTAAATTGAAAATACAGCATAAGACTGAATAGAGTTTAAATATTCTCCTTTACAGTTGACATGAATTTATTAATTGATTAAAACAGGTTTATTCTGTGCTGTTCTGGCTTTTTGTAGATTAGGTTGGCCTCAAACTCAAAAGGAACCAATCTGTCTCTGTCTTTGTCTCCCATGGTTTGGGAATAAAGGTATGCATTTATATATATTTTTTCTTTCCTTTTCTCCTTTCTTTGGAGATTTAATTACGATGTGGATATATCCTTATTGAGACAGGGTTTCTCTTTGTAGCTTGTGGTGTCTTGATTTGCTCTGTACAGCTCTGTAGATATAGATTGGCCTCAAACACACACAATGAACCTGTTTTTTCCTTGTCTCCCAAGTTTTGGGATCAAGGTATGAATTTAAATAATTGAATTACCCTTATTAAATAATACCATTAATTAAACCATTTTGTATTAGTTCGAGTTCAATTCTCCCATGGAAACTCCATTCTTAAGGGGATTGGTGTAGAATAGTATGATATGCTATCGTATGTTAGCTTTCTTAACTGTTGGCTGTGGGAGGCGTGCCATTTGTATGTTCTTCCCCAGCCTAACTCTGGGTCCTTACATTTATTAACAGAATATATCTCTTTCTCTCTCTCTCCTTTTTTTCTCTCTGTGTATCCTTGTCCTGGACTCACTTTGTAGACCAGGCTGACCTTGGTGAAGGTCAGGGATCCACCTGTCTTTTTTTCCCAAGTGCTGGGATTAAAGGTGTGCACCACCACACTCAGCGATTAACATACCTCTTTTAGGGGCAAAATGCCTCTTGAAACCAGTTCTCCAGTGGGAGCTCCATAATTAAGGAGACTGGCTTGTGACCCTTTTCTTTTTATGTAAATTTAATATTATGTGTATTTATCCATTAAATCAGTAAGGACATGACTAAACTTAACATCAAGGAAAAAATGTGTCATTTTTGAATTCTAGACTGTCTTTAGTAAGCAGCCTTATCAGCAGGGTTCCTGCCCTGTCTTCATTGTTTAAACCAGGCTGGTCTAGAATACAGAGATCTGCCTGTTTCTTCCTCTAGTGTGATGGGATTAAGGGATTAAAGGCATGGGCCAGTAGTGCTCAAATATTTCACTTAAATCCCAGATATTAGTAACTCTGTAACCTTGAGAGCAACTTTGAACTGTAGTGACAATTCAAAATTGGCCCAAAATCTTCAAAAATCTCATATGTTTTATCAATGCCAAATCAGAAAAATATCCTTTCTACCTCCCAATATAGGGAAATCAAAGACATGTAAACAAAAGTCAAGCAAAGAAACAACATTCCAAAAGCCTTGGCATGTCTAACCATGCCATCCTATGCTGCAATTAAAGTTTTGTTCATTATTCCTTGGAATCTAGTTTTGGCTGCATTTCACTGATGGGCCAATACCAGAAACTGACAGGCACCTAGTACCCAGTGAGCCCTTAGCTCCAGCTGCCATTAGTTTTGTATTATCTATCAGGAAGGGCCTACCTCCTTCTTCCATTATCATTGTTGGCAATTTAACATTCCAACCATAAATTCTTTCCTTTAAGACTATCCTAGTCTGAACTTTCTCAAAAAAGATACACAGAACCACAATTGTAAGGGTAAAAATCATTTGCATGCTAAGAGGAACAAACTTAATTGGAATCCAAACCTATTGAGGCATTATGAATTCCTCCATTTTTAATCTAGGTGATTAATTTCGCTCTCAAATTCTGTTTAGAAGGGTGCTAGTTTTTTAGTATGAAAGGAGAGCTAAAGCTTAGCTGCAAAGCAACAGCTTTGTTAAGGTAGCCGCACCTTTGAAATGCATTTGAGTTTGGTTCCCTGTTCTTTGGCTAGGAAACCGGCTTTCACCCGGGCCTTCTCAGGCTGTAAGCATGGATGCTAATTGCCATAGTTGGATGCCATATGTAAAAAAATATGGCTAATTAAATTATTTACCCAGTATTTATATCATATTTAATTAGTTCAGTGGCTAATCCTTAACCATTCATTATAAAAGAGCACACACAGACACTACGTGGATTTTAACAAGCCTTGGCCTGAATTGTGCAATCTTGGTCCAACTAAACTAGCTCTTAATTCTACTTCCCAAATATGACCCCATATATACATACATCCCCTTGGACTGCCATTCTTCACACTATGCCAATGTTCCTGGCCATGTGGAATGAGGTTCCTTTTTCTAACTCACGGTGTGTGTCCTCTTTTCTATTGCTCCTGGCTGGAATTCATTAATCCTCTGTCAAAAGTGCAGGCTTCCTGTCCTAATCTCAGGAAGTCCCACCTTTCTCTTTCTTTGCCCAATCTCAGGCCTGAGCATTTTATTTAAGCAATCAGAGTCAATATAAGTAACAGACAGCAAACAGGATCAATTAACATTTAGAATGCTTAACACTACCCCATCAATGTTTAAAGTAAAACATATTTCTAAAGTTGTCAATTATAGTGTTTCTCTACGGTCTACTTAATAAAACATATATGTATGACTAGTACAAAATACTAAACCTCCTGCACATGTATCAGAATGTCAATGTCACATCAAAGACACTATTTTGTACAGTTAATGAAAAGTTAACAAATGGTGCATGTGTACTGTGGATCAATAGAAAGCTTATACATGTGCACAACACACTTTAGTCAGATTCACGCTCATTCCTTCTGCCCTTCTCGTTTCCTCCCTTTAAATCATAGTCTTTTAAAATGTGTTCTTTACTTGCTTTTCATTTTGGTCTATTCTATTTTTTGAGACAAATTCTCTCTATAGCCCCAGCTAGCCTGGATATCCTGTGTCAAACATCTGCCTTTCTCTACCTCCTGAGTGCTATGATTAAAAGTGTGTACACTGTGCCAGACAATTTTGTGGTTTTTAAATATTAACATTAGCTTAGAAACCAATTGGACAGGAAATGGTTATACATTTTACCATGACTGATACAGTTAAAGTAACAGTATTGAAAATGTGAAGATCAGCATACACTCTGTTTCAGACACTCAGTGTGTCACAGATCTGTCAGTCACGGTTCTTACAGCTGTGACAAAACACCAACAAAAGCAAACTAGGGAATAAACGGAGAGTTTTAACCCACACCTCCTAGGTGAAGCCCATCATAGAGGAAAAGCCACGGATAGCATCTGGAGCTAACGCCAGCTGGTCACGTTGCATCCGCAGTTAGAAGCAGAGAGGCAAGTATTGCTGCTCAGATCAATTTTGATTTCTTATGTGACCCAGGATGATGCCCCCCACAAACATTTTAGATCTTCCCATCTCAATGAGCACAAGCTAGAAACTTCCTTCAGACACACCCAGAGACTTGTTTCTATGATTATTCCAAATTGTATCACGGTGATAAACAAGTTTTATCAGAGGATATCAGGCTCTGAAAGCTCTATTTTACAAGCAGCATTTGACTCTGTTTTGAGTTCATACAAAGTTTATGCACTGTATCCTAACTCAGGGGCATGTAAACAAAACCATTCATTTATCACTTTTAAGTCATGACCTCATAAATAACATATTCCTAAAGGTAAAATTGGTGTCACTCTACAAATTATCAAACTATATTAAAACTGTGATAGTACATGGGAGTATTATAGTCATTATCAGGAAAACCAGGCCTGAGAACTCCATCACAGACCCCTCTCTCCACCCTTCCTGGTCCCACCTTCCCACCCCCTAACACCTCTCAACCTATCCTACTCCTCTGGGGTGGGTTGCCTGAAGAAATATTAAACACACCACATGGAGGAAAAGATATAACTCCTTCACCTGGACCCTTAATGAGGAAACACCCACCACTGCAATAACAATGGCCCCATTGACCTCTCCAACACCTCATTGCCACAGGGGCTTCATCTAGGTTCAGTATCATTGCTGACTTGGCCTCTGTGAATTACCAATTGTTATTCTTCCTTTATCTACCTGGACTTGCTATCCATTTATAGTGCCGTTTGTCCACCTGAATCGTATAAGCATCCACACTTCTGAACTTAGCATCTCTGAGTTCAACCCTGACCCTGCTGTTTGACCATGAAGTATTTCCAGAACACCTCAGGAAGCATTTGTAATCTGATTCCTTCAGACATCCTTTGCAGAAGCTCTGATTCCTTCAGACATCCTTTGCAGAAGCTCTCTGTTCACCTCAAGTTAGGCCTTGTCATAGTGAATTTCAGTTGTCAATTTGACAGGCATCTGGGGAGATGGAACCTCAGTGGATGAATTGCCTAGAGCAGATTACCCTGTGGCCATGTCTGTAAGACAGTGCTTTGGTTCCTAATTGATGTAAGAAGGCCCAGCTCACAGAGGCAGTGCCCGTAACTGGGCAGATGTATAATAAAAAATGCTCAGTCAGTACCTTAGGAGGAGCAAGGCAATATGAAAAGTTACCAACTTTGTCTGTGCTTCAGTTCCTCTACCAGATCCTTGTTTTGCCTTCCCTTGAATATGGACAGTAACTTGTAAGATAATATAAACTCTTTCCTCTCTAAGTTCTGTCTTCATGCCTATCACAGCAGCAGAGAACAAACTAGAAGAGGCCTCTCTGAAATTCCTTGAACTCTGGTGTGACCTCTTTTGTGAGCTCTACATATATACAGATAGTAAGATAGATGGGAGATAAATGATGAATGATTGACAGACATATATATATATATATATATATATATATATATATATATATATATA
>CAJQZJ010004760.1:2267737-2316473 GCA_907164525.1 Lophiomys imhausi | reverse complement strand
ATATATATATATATATATATATATATATATATATATATATATATAGAGAGAGAGAGAGAGAGAGAGATAGATGATAGAAGGATAGTTCCTATTGTGGGTATGTAATATGTGATCTGAGAGTTAATATCAGTAACTTAAATTGGAATAAAAGAAACTAGCATTTGACAGTTATCAGTGGAAATTAGGACTACTTTGATGGTGTAGTGTTAAGCATTCTAAATGTTAATTGGTCCTTTTTGCTGTCTGTTACTTATATTGACTCTGATTGGTTAAATAAAATGCTCAGGCCTGAGACTGGGCAAAGGCAGAGAAAGGTGGGACTTCCTGAGATTAGAACAGGAAGCCTGTGCTTTAGACAGAAGAAGATATTCCAGCCAGAAGCAGCAGGAAAGAGGATTCACACCATGGGTTAGAAAAAAGAACCTCATTCCACATGGCCAGGAACATTGGCATATCGTGGAGAATGGCAGTCCAAGGGGATGTATGTATATATGGGGTCATATTTGGGTAATAGAATTATGAGCTAGCTTAGATGGGCTAGGATTGCACAATTCAGGCCAAGGCTTGTTAAAATCTACGTGGTGTCTGTGTGCTCATTTATAATGGTGGCTTAAAGATTACTGGTTCCAAACCTATTAACAATAACCTAAATACTTTTAAACAATTTAATTAATTAATTCTACAAATGGCACCCAATGCCTAATGTAATTCAACTAATTTTTTATTACTCTGCTTGTCAAATTGTAGCCAATGAAACTGACATAAAATTGAGAATTTATTATTATTAAATAAATTCTAACATTGTAGAAATGCATGCATGTATCTTTCTCTTTTTATGACATAGCACATTTATGACAAGGAATAAACAAAATTTAGAATGATTTATTCCTCACACTACTTATTTCCTCAGAAATGTGTATGGTTCTCATTCAATGAAATAAAGAGGTTCTGAGTGGCATGATCAAAGGAAGAAGCTCATATTGGATATATTTAACAGCAACATCCAGCAAGTTGATGTGTCTGTGTGGGGTAAGTCTCTTGGTTTTTTTGAACAATCAAGTCTTGGCTTTCTTCTAAGTTATATGCCATTCTCAAGTCCATCTGCACATGTGGATTAATTTAAAAACTATAAACATAAATAATTTCCTGGGCCCTATCTCAAACCAATTAAATCATAATATGTGGAGATACTGAAAGTCCTTATGAAATGCAATGATTTATGGTACCATGCTAGTTCATGTAAATACATCAAAAATTGATAACCATTGGTGTGGATGTAGTAAAACTGGGCAAGGCAACAAAATCATAGAAATGCTTTGAATGTGCCCTCCAAACCTATATGTTAGAATCACAGGATTCCAACAGAAAAGGGTTAAAGAAAACTCAAGAACGGAGTTGCAGTACTCAGCAAATATGTTACCTGTGGCATAAGGACTAAGAAATATATACATTTTGTCTTATCCCTCACTACTACTCAGAGCTTCTAAGAACTTGATATGTGTGTGATAAGAGTAGTAGCTATGAAAGAGGTCAAAGGCCAATTGCTTTTCTAGTTCTAATTATGGCATGTATGGTTTTTTGTTTGTTTTGTTTTTGTTTTTTTGGATTTGGTGGATTACTGCCTGAGTAAGCAATAAAAGCTGCAAAGAAGACTTGGAGCAGTCCACCTACTAGGAAGAGGCTTAAACCAAGTGAGGCACCTGGAAAGGACACTCTCCAACCTGTTAAGCTGCCTGCAGGTTGTGCAGTGTGCTCCAGGTTCCCAGCTTGGTGAGCTGTCACCGTGTTGGGGTGGGGTTTGGTGTTATCTGTACTTTGGTCTATTGTGGGTTAACTCTCTGAGGTATGCAGACGTGTGTGTTGCTCCTCCCTAGGAAGTGTTGTCACCACAATACATTTGGTCCTTGAACAGGCACATAACAGAACGAAAGATATGAAGGGAAGAAGTGAGGGTATAGTCCTGTTTATGGGCACCAAGGTATGCAACTGAGGCTGTGAACCCTGAGATGAGGATGGCACCCACAGAGGAAATACTGAAGCAATTGTCCTTCCTATATGGCATGTGTTTGCATGCTGTTATGAGAGCAATTTCATGGTTCTTGCTATGGATAGTAAGGCATGGAGCTATGACTGAGTTACCAGGATTAAGAATGTCTGTGGAAGGAGTCCCAGGGTGCCAGTCTTCATCTATATGGTATGCAGTGGCATGCCTACTTGATGAGTGAGGTCTACCATGTGAATATGGAGATGCCCTGAAACCATTAAAGATTTTGGGGTTATTTTACAGTCTTTGAGATTAGTGGACACGTGTCCCAATTGCCGTAAAGCAGCAAAATTAGAGGTTTCTTGTCCTCTGCTATGCATAGTTAGAAGTTCATCTGAGATAGTGTCCAAGGAGGAACTTACTTGTGTAAAGTTGCAATCACAATAAGGGAGATGCAGCAACATCCTCCATGTTAGCCTGTGTTTGGCTAGTAAATTAGATAAGAGAAAAGGAGAAGAAAAACAGTAAAAGCAGTAGAAGGTATCCAGCAGGTCCGGTCTTCAGTAGAAAAATCTGTGATTGAACATACAAATGGGAAACTGTAAAATGGTCCACTGTGAGAAACCAAGGTGATCAGGAAATACTCAGCACTTGACTTCTGAAATTAGGGAAGACTTTTAAGCAATCAAGGAGAGAGCCTGTCTCAGTCTGTGAGGACTAGGAGGGACCTCAATGTGAGGAACAGAGGAGACCTCACATTGAAACCCTGAAGGAGCCTGAGTTACCAAGGAAACTTAACTTTAGGCCAAGCTGATCCCATGACAGACTTCAAATGGGACAGGCCAAAGTTCCAGTTTCTCAGAAATGAACTCTGCAGTTACTGGAAAAACCACAGACAATAGGAAACCAACCAGGGGCAACCTAGCCATCTCGCCTGAGTAAGATAAGGTTGCTTAACTGCTGATTAAAGGATACCGTTATGTCTTAAGATTAACTAACTCATGGTTGCTGACTAACACTGACTAGGCCAAAGGTCACCTGTACCTTTAGCCAAGCTCTTTCTGTTCAAATGGTGCAGTCATGTTAAAGGTTACCTAACTCTTCCTGGAATTCCCCTTTTTGGCTTTAAAAGGGTCTGGGTGCCCTTGCCTGGGGTTGACATTTTTTTCTGAGTGGTGATCCCTGCATGCTGGAGTTCTTCAGAAAATAAACATTCTTTGCTGTTGCATGTTATCTGAGTTTGGTTGTCTTCTTCAGCACGTTCTGGACCCTAACAAGTCGGATGTGTAATATTGTGGGACACGGGAGCAGATGGAATCAGTCTGACTGCTGTGGAGGCAGAAAAATGGTGTAATGTAACTTCCCCTTCCTCCTTAAGGCAAAGGCTGTGTAACCTGACACAGTATGAGGGTATAAATGACAGTAAAATTGGTCACTGGGCTGGCTGATCAGAACCATTAGGAATGTTTGGCTATCTCTGTTGAAAGCCCCCATAAATGTCTGGAAATGAAGGAGCATAGAGGAGGGAAAGGCACTAGTGAGGGAACTAAGGATAAGGAAACCAATGTCTGGACCAGATAGAACTGTGTTTGCAGAGGAGCTAAAGAAAAGGTTGATTCAACAAACACCCTGAAGTTGGTATGGAGCTTTAGCAGCTCTGCTGAGCCCTATGGTGGGGCAAGATCTTTATAAAGTAGGGAAAGCTTCGACAGATCTCAGTGGCTTAGACCAGCATGTAAAGAGTGTCTATGAAGTAGAAGAACAAGTTAGAAGATATAAGAAAAACACTAAAGTAGAGGAAGAGGTCTGTCTGGGTTACTCAAAGACAAATATGGAGAGATCTGTGTCAAGCTGGGGTTTCTAAGAGAAAAAATGATATAAAGCCAAGCTGTGTGCTAAGGAGATTCTGGTCTGGTAAGATGGGTATAATACCCAAGGGTGTTAGTGACAAAATCCTACAACAGTCTGACCTTGTAAATGTGAAGAAGCCTCAAGCATTCTGGAGAAGCTTTGCTTTCTAGAAGTTGCTTTCTAGAAGGCTGGGCTCTAGTGGCCACCTCTTTTTTTTTTTTTTTTTTTTTTCGAGACAGGGTTTCTCTGTGTAGCCCTGACTGTCCTGGACTCACTTTGTAGACCAGGCTGGCCTCGAACTCACAAAGATCCGCCTGCCTCTGCCTCCCAAATGCTGGGATTAAAGGTGTGCACCACCACTGCCCAGCTTGCATTCTGGAGAAGCTTTGGATGTTGGCAGATTTCCATACTCCATCTTGCCTAAGCTGTGCATCCTCTGCATAACTTCACACAGATTGCTGTATGGGATTGGGTCAGAAAGATTCAAGAGGCTTTTAAGCATACTAAATATCTTCATGACAGGCTAAACAGCTGTGTGCCCCACTACCACAATGGTCCATCCTGTTGGAGTCACCAGGAGTTCAGAAGGCTATAGCTGCGGGCAATGGCAAAATCAGGCTGAGAAAACCATCTCTATGAGGTTTTTGTCTCAGTCATGGAAAGGAGCAGAAGCTGTGTGAACAACACTAGAACAGCAAATATAAGAAGTAAGTGTAGCATTGCAGCAAGTGGAATCCATAGCTGAGTCTGCGGCAGTGGCTGTAAAAACACTGGACCTTATGAAGGGCTGGATCGAAGGCCTCCTGGCCAAGCTGCTTTCTGGAGTGGTGCAGAATCAAACTACTTACAGCAGTGAGATGTGTGCAAGCTGCAGCACCAATGCCATGCATGCTGTGCTAGGACTGAAAGACACTGAGAATCCCCCAGTAACTGAACTAACAGCTAAAGAGCTTAAACCCAAAAGCCACCCTACATGGGCAGGAAAGAACACTCCCAGAGGCCATACGGTTGTTGAATGTAAATACTAGGGGAGGGCTATCTCCCTGTGAGTTCTTGGCCTGGGAAGCCAGACTAGATCATAAGAATATATTGCTGAAGATGTGCTTGCTTTCCATATAGTACACTGTGAAATTAAGCTGGGGCTGAACAAGAAACTCCCATCCCTGCTGGCTGGATTTCATAGTACCAACAGGAGTCATGCTGGCTGCTGAAGGAACATTGCCACCAACACTTCTGTTTGGCTATGGACCCTGTGAATTAAAATACCAGCATGGTAGGCAGGATGTACCTGCCCATGCAATAGTGGCTTGGCTATTGTTGATGAAATGAACAGCCATCCAATTGGATTTAAAGCTTACTCCACAAAAGAGAATCTCAAGCCTGGTATGTAAGCCAACAAGAACCTGTGGCTGGTGAAGTCATAGATACCAATGGGGAAGCAGCCTCTGAAGTTTTCCTAGACTGATTTGATGTGCCTGTCAAACTGCTTTCTAAACATGTGTGTTTATACCCATGGTTCACTGTTGTTTTAACAACTGAAGTGCCTGAGAACAAGTGAGTGTGACTGTTATGTGGTAGCTCTATTTCTTAGCCATAGGGAGACAACTAGCTCTTAGAGCACCCTTCACACTGACTTCCATAGTGGCCACACCATTTTGCATTCCCACCAACAGTGAATATGTGTTTCCCTTCCCCACATCCATGCCACCATTTGTCTCCCTCTCCCGCTTTCCTTGGTTGCCTACAGTCCTCTGTGTTGGTCTGAAGCCTCATGCTTCTTTCCTCGTCCACTTCTGCCTACTTGTTGTCATCACTTCTGTTACTTCCAATGTTCAAGGAAATTTTCAAAAAAAGTGGTGAAAAGAACACAAAAGTTTGAGGCAGTGGATGAGTACAAGGAAAGAACGCCAGCTCACAGCGGAGCTGCACATATGACTTCACAGTGGTGGTGAGGGCATGTGCATGGCCCGTGAAAGTTCAAGACAGACCAAATCCTAGCATGGTGAGGGGAGGTGAACATGAAGTCCCACTTCTAGCTGAGGAGCTATTGCTAGGTGCTGGGGGAGGGAGAGATTGTTTTCTTTAGGGGTTCAGCTCCTGGTAAGTCAGCTATGTTCTAGTGGAAGACCACTCATCCTAGAATACATGAGTGCAAAGAGTGGACTTGATGGGTTTGAACAAAAAAGAAAGAGGACATGATTTTGTGTGTTTAGGGAAGTGGGTAGATCTGATTTGAGCCAGAGGGCTGTGGATATGATCAGAACACGTGGTATGAAATTCTTAAAGAAATAATAAAACAAAACAACAACCACAAAAATTTAAGAACCAAGAAAAAAATAACCCAGTTAGAAAATTTCCCATGGTACTTGTCCTAAGTTATTTTCTATTGCTGTTGTGAAATATACACTGAAAGCAACTTGGAAAGAAAAGGTTTTACTTCATCTTACACTTCCACATACCACTCCATCACTGAGGGAACTCAAGGCAGGAATCTGGAGTCAGAAACAAAAGCAGTGACCACAGAGGAAAGCTGTTTACTGGATTTCTTTCCATGGCTTGACCAGGACCACTTGCCTAGGAATGGCACCAACCACAATGGGGTGAGCTCTCATATCGCCTATCAATCCTTAATTAAAAAAAAAAAAAAAAGCCTGCACAGAACTCCTAAAGGCCAATCTGATGGAGGCAATTCCTCAGCTGAGGATCCTTCTTCCTAGGTAGTTTGTGTCAAGTAGGAAAAAACTAACAAGCACAGAATTCATCAAGGGATTCTCAGAAGAAATACAAATTGTTGAGAAATATTTGGTGAAATACAAATCAAAGCCATGTTGGTTTTATTTCATGGACCCTTTAGTTTAATCAAGGTCACCTATGTGACCACTGAATTGGAACTGAGTTATTTCTTGGTTGATTCACCAGGAGGTACATGGCTAAAGGTAATGTTACCCCTCTTTCTGAATTTATGACTAGTAAACCGTTAAACAGTGATGGGTGGGTCTCATGAGCCCTTTCTCATTCAATGCCTGACTATTGGCAGACCTTAGCTTTGCATTTCTTTTAAGAGTAATAGAAGCAACAGCCTCGTGGCATCCTACCTCACTATGTTTTGCCTTTGTGTTCTTTGTATATAGCCTTTTTTGTTGTTGCTGTTTTAAAGAAATAATCTGGAATTTAGTGTCTCTACTGTAAGGTATCAAATAAAATGTTTCTTGCACATAACAAAAAAAAAAGAAAAGAAAAAAGAATTGAGTGACAAACAGCATACCTTACAAAGGGTATCAGTTCACTCTCTTTTGTTAGGTCTACAATTGACTCAGAGCCAAATTTGCATTTCAACCCAATCCTAACAGTTATTGGTCCTCTATTGTCTGCATCATTGACATCCAATATTCCCTGATCTCTGTTTTCTATGTTCATTCACATTTTTAGCACTCTAATCTCATTCAAATTTACTATTTTGTTCTAAACTACCATGAAAGATGCAGATGTAGCTCAGAGTCAAAGTGCTGGCACAGCATGGGTAAGGTGTTAGGTTCACTTAGCACTGACAGAAAAATGAATAAATAACCTATCATGAATCTTCATTGTATTAAGTATTAGATAGATATAGACAATTGACTGCATCAACTTGAACACCTGAAATTGCAAATACAGTTTCTACAAAATATAAAGTTATTATAAATGTGCATCTCAGTGATTATTCAATTAAAAATTTTACACTTATAATCTTTTTATGTATAAAAAGCAATTGTGATCTTCTGAGTTCCACATCTAATGAACTAAGGATTTGGATTTCATTTGCTTACCTCCAGAGACAGTGTGAGAATATCCTTACTGACCATCATGTTCAGATCAAATTCCTCATGATGTATTTGCTATCTCTGAATACTCACATACAAGCTTTAAAAAGTTAGAAATTCTGTTTTTAGGCTAAATGTTGAATAAAATTCCAAAGATGCTATCTTTTGCCAGCACTGACCCTATCAATACAGATTTCTTTGATTACATTTATTCATTTGTGGGAGAAGTTAGCTTTCTTCTGCCTGTATTTTTAAATTCTCTTTGTTTCCCTTGTACTTGGCTCTATTTCTGGTATTTACATCAAAGTTTTACAAATAGATTTAAAAACATGTTCCTTGGGCTCCAAGTTTATTTCTATTTTTACAGAAATATTTCAAGGAAGAATGAGACGGTTAGAAAAGAATTCTCCCTCAAGTGCAGGTAGATATGCTAATACCAATAAAAAATGACAGTTTCCTTTCATTTTGTTGACATTTAAAGAACTGTATTTCTTTGGGTGACACCCTACAGGATTCTAACCCTTGGATGCATGGGTTAGAATCAGGAGATGGTATCATATTGTTTCAGTGAACACAAATAGTTCCACCCCATATACAACTGGGCCACAAAAAACTCAGTCAGCCTCAAAGGCACAATAAATGGAGGGCATTTTTAATATTCAATATTCTAAATGGTGTTTTCATCCTAGACTTACAGCATGCATTTTTATAGTTGCTGGCTTAGGTCTCTTTTCTACAGCTCACAGTGCTGTGAGTATACATTCGCAGCAGAGCTTTTGAGTCACTGATGTCAAAGGTACCAGGGCTGTTAATTCTTATTGTCTGCAGAAAATACCTTGGCTCCTGAGTGAGTTCTGAGACTTGACTGTAGAAAACCATTGAAGGAATTAATAAGGAATGAAGAGGTGTGAGGGTTGAAAAATGACAACTAACAAACTAAATAACCTTAGTCACTGTTCTACTTCTGTGAAGAGACACCATGACAAAGGCAGCCATTATCAAAGAAATTTTTTTATTATTCTTTTATTAACACTTATTATTATTATAGCTTGCTTGATTTTTTTCAAAATACATCTCCTTTTATTTTTTCTCTTTTTTCTTGTACATGTCTTTTTTAAATTTATTTTTTATTTCTTCAAGTTACATCTCAATCGCAATCTCCTCCCTACTCCCTCCTCCTGTCCCACCTTCCCACCCTCTTCCCCCTCAACACCCCATCCCCTTCCTTTTTTCTTTTTTAAGTTTAAGGTATATCTTTTCCCCCCCAACAGCCCCCCCTTTCAGTCCAACAAATGGCTCTTTCTCTTATAACGATAAATACAATACAAAACAACAGAAATAATTAGGCCACAATTATGAGAGTTATGGGGCTTAGCATACATTCCCAATATCCAGTCCATATGTATTTGGCACCTGACTTTAACATTCTACTATCTAACCATCTCCATGAGTTTAAAGTTCTATATCCAACTCAGCTTCCATCCTAACTTGCATCACAATTTTAAAAACATCTTGTTAGATCCAGAACACCCTCTTGATTCCTAAACAACTGAAAATTTAACTGTGAGACTCTAGCTATCTATTCTTCAACCACCTCAGAGACCTGAGAGGGATAAATATATCTGATTATATAGGAAGTGCAGGGTCAGCACCTTCCAAAACTAAGAAATGACACATTGGGGGCTTTACTAAAGTTTCAGAAGCTGAGTCCACTATCATCACGGTGGGGAGTGTGGCAGCATACAGTCAGACATGGTGCTGGAGAAGGAGCTGAGAATTCTCCAACCCTTAGGTGGCAGACAAAGCAGGGGCTGGCATGAGCTTTTAAGACCTCAAAGCCCATAGCGACACACCTTCTCCAAATAGACCATATCTCCTAATGCTTCTAACTCTGTCAAAGAGTTCCACCAACTGGTGACTAAGCATTTAAATATATGGGCCTATGGAGGCCATTCTTACTCAAACCACCACGATCTATAAAACAAAAGCAAGGGAAATCAGTATCAGAAAATCAGGCCTGAAAGGAATCAAGTTTCTTAATTATGGAAGCTCAGACAGTTTCCACAAAATCCAAAGTCACAAGCTTTCAAACAGGCCAATCATATAACATCATATTGTGATGGGGGAAAAAGGTAGTTCACTGATTTCCTTTTTTTTAAGAAAGAAAACTCAAGTATTTCTATCCTTATGATTATGGAAGTTTCAGAGTATAATTAACATTTTACCCAAAGTACTGCTAAAGAGTTATAAGTCATCATAATGCTGCAGTGAAACTGAGCTTAAAATGAAGAGAAGTTTTATTCCCATGGAGAAAGGACATAGTAATGTGGAGCAACTGAAAGCCGACCCACAAATATCTCAGGAAAAAGCAGGATATAGCATGCAACATTAAATACCGGCTAAGGAAATATCAAGAGCATGAGGAATACAAAATTGAAAACCCAATTCCTGTTGTAGGATGAATTATAATCAAATTTCATTATAATTAAAATGTTCATCCCTGTTTAATATCTTGATTCAGAATTCTGAGCTTATTAATTCTGATATTCATTTCTCTCTATAGTAGAAATGTTAATTTCTGTGTAAAACTCTCATCATCTCTGACAAAAAAAAATTAAATAGAAAGGAATGGAAAATAGAATGATTCCTGTTGTGACAAACTGTTTTCCAAAATGAGAATCAAATCCCATGTGTCAACCTCATAATGGGATGACATGTAATGTTTATGTGAATTTTGAAAGGGTGAAGTATGAGAAATTTTCAGTTAGTCACAGGAGGGTTTCCCAGACTGATTCACTGAAGAATATGCATGAAAAGTTCAAAAAATGAAAATGAAGTAATAAATGAACAGTGTTACATTATGGAAAACATTATCACTAAGAAAATGAAAATTGTGATGAGATTTCAATATTGCATCAAAGTTAATAAATCCAGAAATTACCTCAACTTGACAACAAAGAAATCACATGCATGATGAATTAAATATAGATGATATAGATATTACTGTTTAGCTACTTAAAACAACTTGCAGGAAAGTATGAAACTTATATTCCAAGTTTGTTATTGATAATATTGATAATAATAATAATATTTAGTTTGTTAAACTCTTTCTTCTAGATAGCACAGAGAACATAACATTCACAAAATTCCGTTCGTAGAAAAAGTTACTGAATGTTCACTGAGCACAAACTAGCAAAGACAGAAAGATTAAGATGGTTTCATCAATAACAAATAGTTTGTCTATGAAGGGTTCTTTCTCCCTATGAATATCATCCGTGCCTGACAGTTGACTGGTGCAGCAGAGGCTTTCACAGTTACTGGGAGTGTTCTTTGCAATCACAATGGCCATACCTTGCCCAGGATAAACTCAGGGAGAGGAGGAGACATTTTCTTCTGATGTGTACCCTGTAATGACCCCCACCAGGCTCCAGTGAATAGCTCCAAACTAACTGTCTCACAGATGGCCCTGGCTAAACTAAATAAATAAAAACAAAACCAAAGCCTTGACTCTGAGAGAGGAATGGGTAGCCATGATATGCAGTTTTCACAGATGGGAGGGAGAGAACAGAGGGTGGGGAGATAGAGTAATCGGAATATATTATATGTGTGTATGGAATTGCCAAATAACGAAAGCAATAGAACAGAAAGCCTCTGCTGCACCAGTCAACTGAATGATATTCATAGGGAGAACCCTTCATAGACGAACTATTTGTTATTGATGAAACCATCTTAATCTTTCTGTCTTTGCTAGTTTGTGCTCAGTGAACAGATGATTTATAGATAAGCAGGACTTCCTATTCACTAGAATAATGACTTCATAGATTACTGTGCCATCCCTGTGCATGCTATTAATTGTCTCTTGTGGAGACTAGGTAATATCACATCATATTAATTTTTTGATCTCCAAGATGGACCCTAAGATAGACAATTCCATTTTTTTTTTTGTCTAAACAGGACACAGTAACTTACCCTTCTTTGACTGTAGACTTCTGAGTCATCTAATTAATAACAGACCCATTTGAACTAACCTGATGGCACTCGAGATTTTTCATCTTCCTTCTTTATGGGGATGTCACTTAGCCCCAATGTTCAGCTGTCAACTGCATGCAGATGGTGCCAGAGTGTGTGCTCTAGACCTAAACTTTGTACTTTCTCACGTTTGAATGGTTGTCATGTCTGGATAAATAGGCTTCACTTAAGCGTGAGACACCTCAAGTTCTGTGTGTTAAAACAGGACACATTCCATGCCTCCTGATCCTATGTTTCTCCTGTCTTCACTCCCAGACCAAAGTCACAGCAGTATATCTGACAGTCAAACTAAAAACCCTGACTTAGGCTTAGCCTCCCTTCCCTGTTTGAACATCCTACACCATCAATCAATAAGCCCTAAGTGCTTAAATATTTCTCCAAATATCCTTCACGCTGCATCCTTAACACCATTTCACCAGCTCTGTCATTGTCCAGTGACTTCTCAGGAGCCTCTGTTTCCCAACAAAATAGTTCCACAGTCTCTGTACATTCTCCCTGCTGTTCTAAGTGTCTCTGCAGTAGATAAGGTGATTTCAGTTCTACCAGAAACCTTATCACATCCTAGAGTTTTTGTCATTATCGGGCCCCACTTTCTCGATTTTCATCTCTTATCCTCACAGTGACCTGTACTTCAAGGCTTAGTTTTTCATCCTGTCCATGTCCTTTGTATTCACCGGTGCTTTCTGTAACTGTGCTCAGACATTTGAAATCATCTCTTCTCAAATTTCTTTTCATGACCCACAGACACACACAGATGCCCCGGGAATCCTGAAGCATTGTGTTATCGCATCAGTGTTGAACCAAGACTCTCCCCAGTGAACAACGGGCTATGCCAATAAATGCAAATTTGTAGATAGCCAGGAAACTCCAGTGAGATAAGAATAGCTGTGATGTTTTGAAGTTTGTTCGGGTCATTTTTTTTCTGCCACAGACAAATGTTCTGTGGTGTAGGGAAGTTGAAGTACTTTAAAAGCTACTACTTGCTACTGGACATCCTTGGCTTCTGAAATATTTCTGTTTTGTGTCAGTTTATTGGCATTCCCTAAGAAACACTCATTATTCATAATATTATATAAGAACATCTTTTAGAAATGTTCCAAAGATAAAAATATTCCAGAAAATATCATTTACCATGTTTACTGGGAGGTCTATTAGTCCTGTTGACATAGTTACTCCAATTTTCTGTCTGCTTTTCTCTTTCCCAAAGGTGTATCCCAAATCTCATCCTCATGATATTAAATAAATAATATCAAACAAAACAGTAGTTATTCTGTTTTAATCCCACCCACACAGTCTGGACATGATATTCCAATAGGGTCATCTGAAACTTTCTCACAAATATTTTGATGTAGCCATATTTACAGAGGTGTTCCCTATAAATACAGAGAAAATGGGTTACAGATAAAGTGTATGTTCCAATATTCTCATTTATAAAATTCATTAAGTATTGATCAGCTCAAAGTAAGTTACAAACACCATAGTGAAAATGCATTCCACACACTCAGCCACACGGTGTCTGTCCTGTAGAGCATCAGGCATCAACTACTCAGAGTCCCTAACTCTCAAAGTCTGTGATAGAATCTCTCCCAGTTCTGCCAGTTGATAGTGGTGCATGCCTTTAATCTCAGCACTTGGGAGGCAGGGGCAGATTGTTCTCTGTAAGTTCGAGTCCAGCCTAGTCTACAGAGTGAGTTCCAGGATATCCAGGGCTACTACGCAGTGAATCCCTGTCTTGAAAAACAATCTCTCTCAGTCCTTCTATGCACAACTATTCCTGTAAGATACACCTGCCTTTGAGCTTGTAACTTCTGGATATCCCTCTTTATTTAGAATAGACAACTGCTTAGATATGAAGTTGCTCAAATTTACTTCTTAATCATACCCTATAAGTTACGTGTGTCTTCAGCATTCTCCATTTCACATTAAATTAGAAGTTTTATAAGAATACTCTCTTCTTTAAGTGGGCATGGGTCTGTGAGCATGTGTAGCAGTACATGTACATGCCACAATGTGTATATTTGTACATCTGTGATACTTTTGGGAGTCAGTTCTCACTTTATAGCATTTGAGTTCTAGAAACAGAATGTAGCTGAGCAGGCATGGAAGCAAGACCCCATACTCACAAAGCCATCTCACCAGCCAAGAAAGATTTTGGGTTTCCTCCTCAAAATTCCCATTTTAGTGTTTTTAATATCTACAGAATTTATAGCAATATGCCCCTTTAAGTTCCTAGTATTAATATTCATGCCTTCTTGTTCGTGTTTGAGTAGGGGATGTATGTATATAGGAAGATGCATGTACATATCTGTGCATGTGGGAACAGAGGCCAAAGGTCAACAGTGTCTTACACTAACGACCTGCACTTCACATTTTATGACAGAGTGCTTCTAAATCTCGAGCTCGTCTCCTGGAAAAGCCCCAAGGACTCCCTATCTCTGTCACCATTCTTCTGCAGTGACGGGGCATAGTTTTGTGCTGACAAGCTCAGCTTTTACTGGGGATCTGAACTCAGATCTCCATGCTCGTATGGCTGTGCTCTACTAACGAAATCATTTCCCCAGCCCATCTACCTGCTTTTAGGATTAGTATGACAATGAGCTAATAGTGATAACAATTTGTTTAGCCTTTTAAAAACACAAAATTTGATTCCTTTATTGTAGCTTTCCATTTAACTGAATTTTGTCTTTTTTATTTCTTCACATATACTTGCTTTAAATTTCATTTGATGTTGTTTTTCTAATTTCTTAAATAGATGTTGATGTCACCAACTTTAAGCTTTTCCTCATATATAATTAGGAGATAAAATCTTCTCTAAGTTCAACTGCAGCTAAACCACAAATTTTATTTTTTTCCTTTATTTTTTATTTCTTCAAGTTACATCTCAATTGCAGTCCCCTCCCTATTCCCCCTCCAGTCCCACCCTCCCACCCTCAACCCCCCATCCTCTTCCCTTTTTTTTTCTTTTAACTTTAAGGTATATCTTATTTCCCCCTACAGTTTCCCCTTTCAGTCCAACAAATGGCTCTTTCTCTTATAATAACAAATAAAATACAGTACAACAGAGGTAATTAGGCCACAGTTATGAGGGTTATATGGCTTAACGAACATTCCCAATGACCAGTCCATATGTATTTGGTACCTGACTTTAACATTCTACTATCTAAACATCTCCATGAGTTTAAAGGTCTATATCTGACTCAACATTCATACTAACATGCAACACAATTTTAAAAGTATCTTCTTAGATATATAACACTCTCTTGACTCCTAAACAACTCAAAATTTAATTATGAGACTCTAGCTATCTGTTCTTCAACCACCTCAGAGACCTGAGAGGGATAAATATATCTGATTTTATAGGAAGTACAGGGCCTGCAGCTTCCCAAACTAAGAAATGACATACCAGTGGCTGCCTAGACAGTTCCCATTTTCTCTCCATACATTACAGCATCGATCTTCAGTCATTTGGCCCCGTTTCTCTGACAGACATTGATTGTAGAGCAGGGGTTATGAAGGACTTACCTACCCTGTCTTGGCAGAGCTAGGCTGTCGACTTACCTGCTTCCAGGTTTTGTCCTTTTTGGACAGCATTCTGTCTACAGTTGGGGCAAGGGGCTTTTCCTACCAAGAGATAGGCTTGCGACTAATTCAATCATCTCCCACTGGAGATTCTTCGATGCTCATCTTCTACTTGGAGGAGACTAGGGGGTGCTGTCAGGAGTTGATATGTCTTGATATAAAAAAATCTAAAGTTACGAAAACATCTTTGAATGCCATATTCTGCAGATCTCTTGAGGTTTTTGAATAGGCCCTATCTATCTCTTATATTAGGGTAAGCAGATGTTGCTTGTCTCTTGCTGGTTTATTTATGATTTGCTTAGAAAGTAACTATACTGGGCTGTCATAGTACCTAACAGAATGACTGGCTTGCATAACCATTAGTTTGCATTTCTTAATTACCCTAAACAGTTTATGACAATTAGTAGTAAAAGGCCGAAACATCACATTTCATTTTTTTTTCTTTACCTCCTAACCCTTCCATCCCATTTCTCTGTGGTGGGGTGTCCTTATATAACAGTCCCTAATCTCAGTTGAGAGGTCTTATGATGGCCAAGAGCCTCTTCATTCATTGGGGATCTACGAAGTAGTACCATCAGTGAAAAGTGTCTCGTTGACCGGGAGAGAGAACTACTAAACAAACAAACCAATAAGCATAAAATAGATAAAAAGACTAAAATATAGAAAAAAATATAAGTAATATATAAAAAATAAATAAAGAATAAAAATTAAAAATAAGAAGTCTATGTCCAAGTTCTCTTTGGTGTGTTAGTTGTAGTATCGATACCTTCTACTATATAGCTAAAATCCTACTATAAGTGAATAGATGCCATATGTGTCCTTCAGAGTCTGGGTTAGTTCACTCAGGATGAGCTTTTCTAGTTCCATCCATTTGGCTGCAAATTGCATAATTTCATTGTTCCTGATAGCTGAATAATATTCCATTGTATAGATGTACCACAGTTTTTTGACCCATTCTTCGGTTGAGGGACATCTGGGTTGTTTCCAGGTATTCCAGTTTCTAGCTATTACAAATAAGGCTGCTATAAACATAGATGAGGAAACTTCCTTATGATTCCGTGAAGAGGCATTTGGGTGTATACCGAAAAGTGGTATGGCTGGGTCCTGAGGCAGAGCTATTCCAAGTTTTTTAAGATATCTCCAGACTGACCTCCATAGTGGTTGCACAAGCCTGCATTCCCACCAGCAATGGGGTAGGGCACCCCTTTCTCCACACCCTCGCCAGCATGTGCTGTCATTTGAGTTTTTGATCTTAGCCATTCTGACAGGTGTGAGATGGAATCTCAGAGTCGTCTTGAGTTGCATTTCTCTGATGATTAAGGATGTTGAGCATTTCTTCAAGTGTCTCTCAGCCATTAGGGATTCCTCCTTTGTGAATTCTCTATTTAGCTCCGTCCCCCATTTTTTGATTGGATTATTTGGTTTCTTGGCATTTAATTTCTTGAGTTCTTTGATCCACTTGGACTTAAGTTTTGTACAGGGTGATAAGTATGGGTCTAACTTCATTCTTTTACAAATGGACACCCAGTTGGACCAGCACCATTTGCTGAAGATGCTGTCCTTCTTCCATTGTGCCGTTTTGACTTCTTTGTCAAAAATTAGGTGGCCATAAGTGTGTGGGTCTATTTCTGGATCTTCAATTCGATTCCATTGATCTACTGGTCTTTTTCTATACGAATACCATGCTGTTTTTACAACTATTGCTCTGTAGTACAGCTTGAAATCTGGGATGGTAATACCTCCAGATGTTTTTTTATTGTACAGGATTGATTTAGCTATTCTGGGCTTTTTGTTGCTCCATATGAAATTGAGGCTAGCTCTTTCCAAGTCTATAAAAAATTGTGTTGGTATTTTGATAGGAATTGCATTGAATCTATATATTGCTTTTGGTAGGATGGCCATTTTTATTATGTTGATCCTACCTATCCATGAGCATGGAAGATCTTTCCATCTTCTAAATGCCTCTTCCATTTCTTTCTTCAAGGACTTGAAGTTCTTGTTGTACAGGTCCTTTACTTGCTTGGTTAGAGTTACCCCCAGGTATTTTATGTTGTTTGCGGCTATTGTGAAGGGGGTTGTTTCCCTTATTTCTTCCTCAGCCCATTTGTTTGTTGTATAAAGAAGGGCTTCTGATTTTTTTTTGAATTAATTTTGTATCCAGCCACTTTGCTGAAGGTGTTTATCAGCTGTAAGAGTTCTCTGGTGGAATTTTTGGGGTCGCTTATGTATACTATCATATCATCTGCAAATAGGGATAATTTGACTTCTTCATTTCCGATGTTTATCCCCTTGATCTCCTTTAGTTGTATTATTGCTCTAGCAAGAATTTCAAGTACTATATTGAAGAGATATGGTGAAAGTGGACATCCTTGTCTTGTCCCTGAGTTTAGAGGAAATGCTTCAAGCTTCTCTCCATTTATTTTGATGTTGGCCACTGTCCTGCTGTATATTGCCTTTATTATTTCTATGTACGGCCCTTGTATGCCCATTCTCTCCAGAACTTTTAGCATGAAGGGGTGTTGGATTTTGTCAAATGCTTTTTCTGCATCTAGTGAGATTATCATATGATTTTTTTCTTTCATCTTGTTTATATGGTGAATGGCGTTGATAGACTTTCATATGTTGAACCATCCCTGCATCCCTGGGATGAAGCCTACTTGATCATGGTATATGATACTTTTGATGTGTTCTTGAATTCGGTTTGCTAGTATTTTATTAAGTATTTTTGCATCTATGTTCATGAGGGAGATTGGTCTGAAGTTCTCTTTCTTTGTTGGGTCTTTGTGTGGTTTAGGAATCAGGGTGATTGTGGCCTCATAGAATGAGTTTGGCAATGTTCTTTCAGATTTGAGTCAGAATGTGTTCTAATTGCTTAAATTTCTTGAGTCATTTAAGAACAAGATGTTTATTTTTTAAAATATTTGTTATTTTCCTTTATTTCCTTTATATTTGTTATTTTCTCATACATTACATCATGACTGCAATTTCACTCCCCTCCCCCCAGTCTCTCCCCAGACCCCCTCTTTCTCCTGGATCCATTCTCCCCATAGCAAAAAGCAGGCCTTCCAGGGGCATCAACTAAGTACCATCTAAAAAGCTAAAATGAAACCAGGCACATGTTCTCACATCAAGACTGTATGAGGCAACCCAGTAGGAAGACAGGAGTCTGAAAGACAGGCAGAAGAGTAACAGACAGGCTCCACTCCCACTGTTAGGATTCCCTCAAGAACACCTAGCTACACAACCATAACATATATGTAGAGGACCTAGCTCAGATTCATACAGGCTGCTTGGTTTGCCACTTCAGTCTCTGTGAGCCCCTATGAGCCCTGCTTAGTTGATTCTGTGGGCTGTGTTCTTATGGTGTCCTTGAACCTCTGGCTTCTCCAATCTGTCCTCCCAGTCTTCAGTCGGACTACCTACCCCAGCATGATGTTTGGCTATAGGATTCTGCATCTGCTCCCATTAGTTGCCAGATGAAGTCTCTCTAGTTTCTCTAGTGACTATTATACTAGGCTCTTGTCCCAGTCATCCTACAGAAAGACAAACTGTAGGGTGGAGGCTTTGTGGATGGATTGTTGTCCCAATTCCTCCACTTGAAGCCTTACCTGGTTACAGAACATGGCCAGTTCTGTCTCCATGTTCCTCATTGCTAGGAGTCTTCTCTAGAGTCACTCTCAAAGATTTCATAGAGTTTCCATTGCAGTAGGTTTCTACCTTGCTCCCAAAATGATCCCCAATTTCCAATCACCTCTGCCAATATTCTCTCCCTCCATTCCCCCCCCGCCAAATCCCTTCTGTTCCCATCCCCACCCTTCCCCAGTCCACCCACAAAATATTTTCTATTTCCCCTTCCCAGGAATGTTCTTCTATCCCTCCTAAAGCTCATCTTCTTACTTATCCTCTCTGAATCTCAGGATTGAAGCATGATTGCCATTTACTTTACAGCTATTGTCCACTTACAAGTGAGCACATACCATATTCATCTTTTTGGGTCTGAGTTACCTCACTTAGGATGATTTTTCTAGTTCCATGTATTTGGAAGCAAATTTCATGATGTTGTTTTTTTAACAGCTAAGTAATACCCCATAGTGTAAATGTACCACCCTTTTTAAACCATTATTTCTTTAAGCAACATCTAGATTGTTTCTAGTGTTTGGCTTTTATGAATAAAGCTACTATGAACACAGTTGAACAAGTTTCTTCATGGTAGAATGGAGCATCCTTTGGATATATACCCAATAGTGTTATGGCTAGGTCTTAAGTTAGATCAATTCCCAATTTTCCAAGAAATCACCATACTGATTTTTAAGAGGCTGTACAAGTTTGTGATCCCACTAGCAATAGAGCAGGTCTACATTGTTCCATTTTCTGGCTAAATAATATCTATCACTTGTGTTTTTGCTCTTAGCTATTCTGACAGATATAAGATAGAATATCAAAGTTGTTTTTGATTTGCAATTTCCTGCTGGCTAAAAATGTTGAACAATTCTTAGTGTTTCTCAGCCATTTTAGATTCCTCTGTTGAGAATTGTCTGTTTAGATCTGTACTTCATTTTTAATTGGATTATTTAGCTTGTTGATTTCTAATTTCTTGAGTTCTTTATCTATTTTGGATATTTGCCCTCTGTCAGATGTGGAATTGGTGAAAATCTTTTCCCATTCTGTAGACTGCCATTTTGTCCTGTTGACACTGTCCTTTGCCTTACATAAACTGTCCAGTTTCATGAGGTCTTATTCATTAATTATTTATTTTTGTGCCTTCACTATGTTCTGTTTAGAAAGTTGTCTCCTGTACAAATTTATTCAAGACTATTCTGCACTTTCTCTTCTATCAGATTCAGATTATATTGAAGACTTTGATCCACTTGGACTTGAGTTTTATACAGGATATAAAATCTTTTGCATTCTTCTACATACTGACATCCAGTTAGATCAGCACTATTTATTGAAAATGCTTTCCTTTTGTCCATTGTATATTTCTGGCTTGTTTATCAAAAATAAGGTGTCCATGGGTATGTGGATTTATATATAGGTCTTCAATTTGATTCCATTCTTCAACCTGTCCATTTGTATGCCAACACCATGCAGTTTTTATTACTGTTGTTTTGTAGTACAGCTTGAAATCAAATCAGGGATGGTGATACCTCCAGAAGTCCTTTTATGTACAAGATTGCTTCAGATATCCTGGGTTTTTTAATTTTCCATATTAAGTTGACTATTGTTCATTCAAGGTCTGTAAAGTATTGTGTTAGAATTTTGGTGGAGATTATGTTGAATTTGTAGATTGTTTTTGGTGAGATGGCCATTTTTTATTATGTTGATCCTACCAATCCATGAGTATAAATGACTACTGGGTCAAGGCAGAAATAAAGAATGAAATTAAGTGTTCTAGAATTCAATGAAAATAAAGGTACAACATACCCAAACTTACAGGACACAATGAAAGCTGTGCTAAGAGAAAAGCTTATAGCAATACATGCCTTCATAAAGGAATTGGAGAGACCTCATAGTAGCAACTTAGAAACACACCTTAATTCTCTAGAACAAAAAGAAGCAAACACACCCAGGAAGAGAAGATATCAGGGAATAAGCAAACTCAGGGTTGAAATCAATAAAATAGAAACAATAATACAAAAAAAATCAATGAAACCAAGAATTGGTCCTTTGAAAAAATCAATAAGGTAGATGAACCCTTATCTAAACTAGCTAAAAGACAGAGAGAGAATATCCAACGTAACCAAATCAGAAAGCAAAAGGTGAGCAAAAAACAGACACCAAGGAATCATTAGGTCATACTTTCCTGTACTCCACAAAACTGGAAAACCTAAAAGAAATGGACAATTTTCCTGACAGATACTACTTACCAAAGTTAAGTCAAGATCAGATAGACAACTTAAAAAGAACTACGACTCCCAAAGAAATTTAAACAGTCGTTAAATGCCTCTAAGAAAAAAAATAAATAAAAGCCCAGGGCCACATGATTTTAGCACAGAATTCTACCAAACTTTCAAAGAAAAGCTAATGTCAAAACTCTTCAAATTATTCCACAAGATAGAAATAGAAGGAACACTGCCAAATTCATTTTATGAGGTCACAGTCACCCTGATACCCAAACTATGCAAAGATTCAACAAAGAAAGAGAATTACAGACCAATTCCCTCAATAACATAGATACAAAAATGCTTAATAAAATACTTATAAACCAAATCCAAGAACACATTGAAATTATCATCCACCATTACCAAGTAGGCTTTATCCCAGAGATGCAGGGATGGTTCAACATACAAAAATCTGTCAATGTGATCCACCATATAAACAAACTGAAAGAATAAAAAAAATACACATGATCATCTCATTAGATGCTGAAAAAGCCTTTGACAAAAATCCAACACCCCTTTGTGAAAGAAGTCTAAGAGAGATCAGGGATGCAAGAGTCATACCTGAACATAATAAAAGCAATTTACAGCAAGCCTATAGCCAACACCAAATTAAATGGAGAGAAGCTCAAAGCAATTCCAATAAAGTCAGAAAAAAGATAAAGCTATCCACCTTTTTCATACCAATCAATAAGATACTTGCAGTGGTAGCTAAAACAATTTGCTATTTTCTACCAGGTCTTTTAATGCCCACTTTACCTCAGTTTCTCTACAATTGCCACACATTTGTTCTTTATTCATGACATGTTTTATTTTAGAAAGCTGCATACGTTTATGTAACCATCATTACCTCTCTCCAGCTCTGCTCAGTGCCATCCCTGTGACACCTCTGACCACCCTCATGTACTTTTGCTTTGGTTTTCTATTAACAAATCACTAAGGTCAATCAGTACTGCACATCTGCCCAAGAGTGTGGGACCACTCCTCAGACTTTGAATGGTTTCAACTGCTTATTTGCTTATTTACTTTATGATCTAAATCTTTACCACTTCTGTTCAATAATTCATGAAAATGTGAACAAAGCATGTGTTCTAAATGCTGGATGGCCTGTTTCATATGTGTATGTAATGTCAAGATGTTAAGGTTTCTGTATCTCTAATAAAGTATCACTTCCTTAATTTATCACATTGTGAAACAAGTTTAAGTTTGATTTTTTTATGTTGTTAAGTTGGAGTTTTACTTTATATTCATATTCTCTGAGTTATGCAATTAGATTTACTCTAACTAAAAATTATCATGTTAAAGAAATAACTCAGTGAAGTAAGTACTTGCTTGGCTTGTATGGTCACCTGATTTTCATCCATGTGTCAACTATATTTCCTGACTATATGACCCTTTTAAAAATGTTTTAATTAAAATAGAATTGCATCATCCTCCCTTCCTCACTCCAGAACCACCTTCCCACTATAGCCCCCAAATCCCTCCTGTGTTCCAGCATTCTCATGTTGGTAACATCTTTTCCTATGATGATATTTGTTACATGCACATTAACACACACACACACTCTCTCTCACACACACACACACACACACACACACACACACTGTTCAGTCCATTTTTATTGTTTGTAGATATATCCATTGGGGATAGTCTCCTCAAGATCTGTTACTTTCTGCATTGTGTCTGTTGTGGTTTTTCTGTGATGGTCTCCATTTGCTGTAAAGAGAAGCTTCTTTAATAAGGGGTGACTTTGTTTCCTGTCAATGAGACACTTCACCCTAGTGGTGCTGCCTTGTAGGCTCCCAGTGTATGAGGAGGCTCTTGGCCCTCATATGACTGCTGAACTGGGGTGGGGGACTGTTATGTAGGGACACTCCACTCCAGAGGAGTGGGATGGAAGGGATAGGGGGTACAGGGTGGGAGGGCAGGACTGGGAAGGGTGAAAAGAGGACACTGTGGTGGAGATGTAACCTGAAGTAATAAATAAATTAATTAAAAAGAAAAAAGGGGGGTGGTAGCTACACTTAGCTGTGGGTATAAGGAAAGGGTTTAGGATTTTAAGGACCTAACATTGGCCTAGCAGAGTGGCAGTAGTGGACTCTTTTCTAAGGTCTATGACTTTATTACTCCCAGGAAGCTGGCTAGGTTTCCTATATCAGGCATGATTCCCTCCCATTGAGTGGGTCTTAAGTCTAATTAAATAGCTGTTAGTTAATACACTCACCAACACGGGAGTGCCATTTTTGCACCTTTTTAGCTATCTTGCCATCCTGGTCACTGTCATGATTTATAGGTATTCCAGCTGAGTACAACTATTAAACTGCTTCCTTCCTTTGGCAATTTGCACAGTAATTTTTGGAAACATTAACACTAGACCACAGGAAAGAGCCTTTCAGATTCAGTTCTAATCATCTGAGTTCTTTGTCCTAAGTGTGTGGTGTTTTCAGTAATAGGGACCCACCCCCAATACCTGAGAAGCAACCAAGGGCTACATCAATAACATATAGTGTTGGGGAGTCACTTGGCCAACCTGGACCAACATTTTTAAAGGAACCATCTCATGTCTAGTTCTGGAATTTTTTTTCAGTCTATTTCCTGTGGGAAGTATTGTCAGACTATCAGCCTAGGTATCAGAGATAGATAGATAGATAGATGGATGGATGGATGGATGGATGGATGGATAGATATAGATAGATATTATCATATACTGCTATTACACACCCAACCTCCACCCACCTATAGTCCCTTTATAATTTCCTAGTTTCTGTGGTTACTCCCTATCATATACTCAAATCTGATTATTTAGAGCTAGGAACCACAAATGAGAAAGAATATGTGATATTTGTCTTTCCAGTCTAGGTTACATCACTCAACATGATCTTTTCTTGGCTCACCAATTTACCTTCAAATTCAATTATTTTATTTTTCTTTACAGATGAATAATATTCTATTGTGTACCATGTTTTTAGTAGCTATTCATTTATTGAAGGAAATATAAGTCACTTCAATTTCCCAGCTATTGTGAATAAGGCAGCTATGAATATTGTTGAATAAGTGTCTGTGGAGAGGAATGTCAAGTCCTTTGGCCATCTACCCAGTCAGGTTATATGGTAGAATTGCTTTTAGGTTTTTCAGGATTCTCCATAATGGTTTCTAGAGTGGCTGCACCAGCCTTCATTCTCACTAGTAATGAATGAGAATCCCTTTTCCGCCAGTTGTGGTGGTGCACACCGGTAGGATTTGCTGAAGGAAAATCCCTTTTCCTCCACTCTCCTACCAGCACTTCTCAGTTGTTTTGTTGATCTTAGCTGAATAGAGCAGAGTAACATGAAATCTCAAGGTTTTTTTTTTTTTTAATTTGCTTTTCCCTAATTTCTAACAATGATAAATTTTGTCCTTTGTTTCTTTGTTTGTTTTGGTTTTGGAAATAGGGTTTCTCCGTGTAGCCCTGGCAGTCCTGGAACCCACTCTGTAGACCAGGCTGGACTCAACCTCAGAGCTCTTTCTGCCTCTGCCTCCTGATGCTGGGATTGAAGGTGTGCGCCACCATACCCAAGTCTCCTTAACCATTTTTATCTCTTCTACTGAGAACTCTCTGCTGGGTTCCTAGCCCAGCCCATTTTAAGTTGTATCATTTGTTTTCTTGATTCTTTGTTTTTAGAGTTCTTTATATACCCTAAATATTAGTCTTCGGCCAGGCATATCACCAAGAACAAAAATTAGGTCCAAATGGATAAAGTCTTCAATTTGAAACCTGAAACACTAAAACTGCTAAAAGAACGTGCAGGTGGTACCCTACAAGATACAGGTGTGGGAAAGGACTTTGTGAACAGAACTCAATTACCAAGGAATGAAAACCAACAATCAGGTCCCCAGTTGGGACCTCATTAAACTAAACATTTAACAAAAGAACTATCAGCCAGGTGAAGTAGAAACCTATAAAAATGGGAGAAAATCTGCTAGCTATACATTCGACAGAGGATTAATGTGCAGTATACAATTCTTTGTATAACATATTACCATGATGAAATGTCAATCTTTATCCCACATAATACTTCTTTCCTCAATATAGATGTAACTTAATATTGGCATGCCCATGCTAGAAATATTTTATTCAATTTCGTGAATATCTTTTCCATCTTTCATTTTTAACATTTCTGAGTTCTTCTATTTAAAATTTCTGCAGTGAAGAGCAAAGACTCAGATTTACATTTTTATAAAGAGTAATGGTTTTTTAAAATTTATTTATCTGTAAATCTAACTAGGTCAAAATGTATATTCTTACCACGTGCTTTCAATTTGTCCCAATTTATCTGTCATTTAGTAAGTATATGGTTTAGAATGTTTGACCTCTTTGCCAAATGCTCTAGGGAAAGGGGCTTGGGGTATTACAAACCAACTCTTACATGCTCTCATCTGGAAGCAACATGCCACTTCTCATTACTTGTCACTGGCAAAGACAGGTGCACTGCCTGAAGGGAGCCAGTCCTGTGTTTCAGGCACATCAGGCAACCTTTGCAATGCTTCATAGATTCTACACAAAACAGCAAAATGTCTGTATTCCATTTAGCACCATAGGCAGTGCTAAAATTTAAATAATAGGTGGATGGAATGTATTTCAAACATATGTTATCAAAAATAATTACTTTTCAAGAATATGTGGAAATATCACATATTTGGTTTCACTTATTAAATAATCAGTATTTAAATAGATGCCAAAATGTTTACACTTCCTGCTTGTATCAGTTTTGAAACACTATCTTTTCCTTGAACTTTCTACATTCCAGTGAAAGTTAGAACATTGTTGTCATAGATATCCAATATCCATAAACTGATAGACATTTATTCCCATTGTGCCTCTGCTTAAAAGTTACATAAGGGCTGCAGAAAAATAAGAACTAAATCAAATAATCTAACAGAGCAGTAAGGATCCAGAAATTTAACATGTAACAATATAAGGGCTGGAGAGAGTACTTCTCCAGCTGGGATGACAGGAGCTCTGAGCTCCAGAGCACTTGTAATTGCCAAGTAGGTGTGGTGACCCACCCCATTCCTACCTAAGTAGGCAGAGAAGGCATCTCCCTAGAACAAGCTAGGAAGACTAGCCATATCTACAGTCTCTGGGCTTTATGGAGAAACCCTTGCCTCAATGAACAATGTGGAAGATCAACCAGGGATGAGATGCATGTGTAAAAAAAAACATGAACACATACACAAGCAACATGTACATGCAAATGGAAAAGGAAAAATAGACAATTGCTGCTAAAACATTCAAATTATATTAACAATGTGAACTCTTCTATTTAAGCTTGATCTGGTTTTTCTTAACAGATATAAAATCTGCTTAATCAACTATTTTTTACATAGGTGAATATTTGGTAAAGTAGTCCTTTTATATATTCTAGGAAACAGCATAAATCTAAGTTTTAAATCCATCCATTCTATTGTTCAGTCGTTTTGCTACCAAATATAAGAAAATTAAAGCAGCAGAGAAACGAATGTAGCATAAAGCAAACTGGAGTTTTCTGACACACTGCTGTGTTAGGAGTCAGAACATTTAGAGGAAACTATCTTTGCTGAAATTATGCATGCTTTATTTCCATGTAGCTTTGTGCATGCATGTTTAATATGAGTGTACAGAAAAGAATGTCACAGAACCAATAACAGAATATTAAGAGTGACAAATAAGATGAAGAACACAATTGACTTTGTTATTATTGTTTAAATGTTTTACAATGACATTTCAAAGTTATATGTGTGAGGAGCTGAGGAAGCCCTGAGTCACATGAAGTCCAGAGTGAATGTGTGTTGTTGACATGAGCCAGCCATGTCAATGACCCATGGGAAAATGGCGATGCCTCCCCTTCTGGCTGCATGTGGGTCTTGATAGTGTATGCAGATATTCTATCATTGTTGATAGTGCATTCAGATATTCTATCATAGCTTTCTTGAACACCACCTACCATCCCACCAATGTGTATAGCCTGAAGATTTCTCTCCTCAGAGACCGTGCCTACTGAGATTAGCTAAGCCTGTGTCCTTGATGCAGCTGAATGGCATAACCCTGCCTCCTTATTTTTCTGCATGTATTAACTCCACCTCCTTGTTAGTTGTGTGCAGTCAACCCACGTCTCTGTTGAACTGTATGTAATAAATGCACTGAGCTTCCACGGTGCTGTGGTTTCTCCAGTCAGAGAACTCAATCTGCTTGTTCCCAGCTCTTAGCTGTGTCTGTGTGTCTGACTGTCTGTCTTTTCTTTAACCCTTCACTGCCCAGTCATGCCTGTCACTGGGACCATACTGGACCCAATTTGTGTGTGCAATAATATGACAAATAAAATATTGTATGATGTATGTTCAATAGAATGACCTGCTTTATGCTTGTAGAGGAATTCGTGTAAATGTTCAAGATGATTTCTTGTTTGTTTTCTCTTCTATGATCTGGAGTTCTTTGACATCAGAAGCTGCATTACTGAATAATTAGTGCTACTGAGTAGAAAGGACCTGCAGAACCCTGGAAGCTGTGTGACCTCTGCATTCAATAGTTAACCAGAGAGCAAATGTAGAATATCACATCAAGAAGGAGTCAGTTTAACAGAGACGATGAATAGTCCCAGTCAAGTATTCCTGAGGAACACCCTGTCACCAACACCACTTACATAATCAGGGAGCTTACACTGCTAATAGGGTCATACAGGAGCTCCCTGGACACACCCACAGATACATAATTATTAGGGAACAAGCCTTCCTAGTTATAGCATGGACTATCACCCATAGATCAGCCATGACAAGTATGAGTCAGTACAAAATGGGAAATACATACTGTCTGTTCTCTCTAGACAAAACTCCTCCACCTTACAAACTATAAACTGTTTATGTATCCACTGTATAATGGCTTAACATTTTCATTCTTATCATATTGTTTAATGTCCAAGGAATTACTCACATCTCTTTTTTATTTTAATTTCTTTGAACCACTTTTTTGATCATGAGGTATTCATTTTCTACACCATTCGGGTCCTTGTACCTTGATTGCAATATCTTCTTAAATCTCTGTAAATATGACAGAGATTTTCTTTACTTTAGTTTCTTTCACTTTAGTTCCCTGTGTTATCTTCTTCTTAAAGTCATCCTCATCAAGTTTATCTTTACTTCTCTCTTCTGCTTAGTTCCTCACATATGTCTAGTTACTCACAAGATCTGACGTTGGTTTCCTCTGCTGATTTGTAAGAAGGTGTCTTTCCCTTGGAGCCATCTTCCCTCAGAGTAGATGCTACAGGAAGCTCTGAGCGACCATACATATGGCTGCTGTGTGGCAGAGATGTGACATGCGATTTCCTGGGGATAAACAAGTTGAAAGCAACATAGGAGAGTAGATCAATAAATGATCCAACCAACAAGCAAACCCACGGTTTGGGTGGTCAGCCAGGCAGAGCACAAAGGCAGAATATCCATGACAGTCCCAGTAAAAGGTGAGCAGGGCCAAAACACAGCCTGATGCCAGCAAAGTAACCTTTCATGCCAGGATGCTTTCTCATCAAGGTAACATGTTCTCACAGCAGGGTAGGATACACTAAGTGAGATGTTTTCTAATTTATAGACAGATACTTTATAGACCAGTAGTGGACCTGCAGGCTCGCTACAACCCTAGTGGAATAAGTGGCAGAGGTGATTTAAATTTTCTACCAGTGGGATATCCACAAAATTGTCTTCTATGACTCCAAAAAGGTTAATTGACAACCACATAGCAAAGAAAGCTTTTTATGTGCTATGAAGCAGCCACTTTTTCAGATTTTTGCCCCATAAATTATAGCAAAAAATTGTTAGAGACTGCACTCAAGAGGAGTCCTCCTCCTTCAGGTGCTCACTCACCTCGAGCACAAAATCCCCACAGCCAGGCCTTGGCATGACAAGCAAGATAAAGTGATAAGTTGCAAACTAAATGCGTGTTTGCCGCCAGCCAAAGTACCGGCTTTCAGCCGGTTCAGTCATGAACAATTACACATACACAAAATTGACCTTTTAGAAGCATAATATGCTTTCTCTGGGACGTATATTCAGATTTTTAAATGAACCAGTCAGTGATCAATACATTTCAAAGAAGTAAGTTCAGTCATTTGCCATATAAAGGGCAAAGTCCCTAGACACAGCTCTCAGTAAAAGGAAACGCTCTTCCCATCCTGCGTCTGGCCTCACAGACTGGCTATTCACCTGTGCACGTGTTCAGAGGGCTATCTTAGCATTCTGCACTGCCAAAGATAAAGACATTAAGCCAGCTTCCTGGCAGGTGAAGATGCTCCATGTGCTTTGAAAGATGTGCCTTTGCTTTAGGGTGGAAGAGAAATACATTAAGGCATCAAGGAAATGTAAATGGGTAAGTGTGAGGGTTAGTGACTTTAAACATAACAGCCAATTTGATAAAGAGCAGGAAAAAAAGGAAGAATAGGCAATTGCAGGGCTCAGAATACCAAGCAAAACTGCACACTGTGAGAAGTATTGAAAAATCAATGCAGAAAAATAAACAAAATACAGGTATTAAGAAAAATCAATCACTTTGAAAAGCTTCTAAATAAATAACAGGAAACATACTATTCCTTTTTTGTAAAAACAATACAAGTCTCTACCTCTGTGCAATCTGGTTTCCTACAGGGAAGTAAGGTCTGGGTGGAGAATGGACCACTGCCGCTGCCCACACATGCTTCTTTAAAGACCAGCAATTCCAAGAAGAGGCCCTCATTTATTTTGACCTGTTGTTGATCAGTGTAAGAATCTCATGTTGCCCCAAATAGACTTTGAAATCTCAAATTAAAATTAGTGCTACACTTTAGACCATTTAAATAATGTTAATAACATAAAATTGCCATTGGACCTTGGGAGACACAGGCTCATTACTTTGTATTGGATGCCATGTACAGTTCCTGGGAACGTCTGGATTACCACATTAGAAGATATGGAACACAACTCTGCTTGACAGGTTGAAGCTAATTTTTATGACATTTTTATTACATGTATTATGAAAATCCAAAGTAAGTAAAATAATTTCCCTATTTTAAGGTAAAGAATCCTAATTACAAATGCAGGTATATGAGTATAGTCAACAGGGCATAGTCAATTGATCCAGAGATATGGTTTGGAAATCCAGGTGGCTATTCTCCCTACTAGAAAAATAGGTATGGATGATAAAAATGGTAAATAGGATACATCATAGGGGAAAAAGTACCGTGCTTTTCTGGGCTTCCATAATAAAGTTCTATAAACTGGGTGGATTATACAACAGTATTATGTCATGTTTTTAGAGGCTATCTGTCTGAAATGAGGCTTAGGAGTACAGTTTAGTGGTAGAGTACTGCTAGCAAGCACAAGGCCCTGGGCTGGATCTGTAACCACAAGCATAAACAGGAACACAGTCTCTTTCTCTCTCAGAAATCTGAGTCATTTTGTTAGAATCAATTCTTGCTGACCGCTATGAGAAATATATCTGCCTCAGTCTCTTCATTCAGCTTATAGGAGATACTGACATATTTGTAGGGCATTCTGCTCTGTGTTTAAATAGTCCCCTCTGATAAGCATACCAATCATTTAGACTTATGCGACCCCAATATGATCATCTTTCCACAATTAGCTGTATTTGTGATGATGCTGTTTCCTAATAGGATCACATGTGGTAATTATGAGAATATGGTTGGTGCTAAGAGAGCAACACAGGACTTGGGTAAGAAGATGTGGCGTGAGACTTCTCCTGGGGAAGATAACAATGACAGGCCAAAGTAATGATTCTACCAAAGTCCAAATTGGTGAACAAATAGTTCATACTTACAGGAGTATGGCTAAGGGATTATTTACAGAAGCATGAACACTTCAAAGACAGATGCTTTACTGAGACGTCAACTACAACCTGGGCTAAAATGCACAAACTGTATACCTCCAAAGCTCTCTTGCAGGCAATTTGATGGAGTGAGGAGAGATGGTCTCCTGCAGGCAGCTACATTATCACTGAATCTCCTTTTTGTAGTAATTATTTACTGCTTCTGTAAACTTAGGAGGAGCTTTGTGGAACTTCTAAGTTTATGCTTCCCTAGTCTAATCAAGTTTGTTTTTCTTTGCCTCTCAGGAACTTCTTACCTCCCACTCTGAAGGAATCCTTAAAAACAAGATGTACAAGACAGAGTATCAAAAGTCCAAGGACAACACTGTAAAGCCGCCTTTGCATAGGAATCAGTCTTCACTGCTTGGTGGCACGGATCCACCTCTTGGTTACTTGTTAGTTGTCATGGTGAGACAATGAGGCCAAGACAACTAATAGGAGAAATGGTTTACTGAGAGTGAGTCCAAGACTAATGTGTAAGGGAGCATGGCAGCAGGCATTATTCTAAAGCAGTTGCTGAGAACTTCCATCCTGATCTTCACGCAGAAGACAAAGGAGAGCTAGTTAAAATGGCATGGGCTTTTGAATCAGCAAAGCCCACTCTAACACACCACCTCCAATAAGGCCATGCCTCCTAATCCTTCCCAAACACTCCTATCTACTGGGGTTCAAGTATTCAAATAAATGAGTCTCTGGGGGTCCAGTCTCAATCAGGCCACACAATCCCTGTATTTGCAATAAGTATTGGCTCCTGTCACGTTCCTTCATCCCGCAAACTTTATGGATCCCTAAGACCACACAAGGAACCAAATCAGAATGGAGAATCTGAAGGTAAAGCACTGTGGTCCTTGTTGGGCTCTTCTCCAGCCCCAGGAGACCTGGCATACAGATTCCTCTCCTCTCTGCAGCTCCAGTTTAAGTCACAGGCCCAACTCAGAAAAAGATCCATTTTTTGTCAACAGCTTGCCTCTTTTTATACGTCTACTGAACAAAGTGTTGAAGGGCAAAATCTGTTGCTGAGATAATCAGGATGAAGGACGCTGAGGCAGGAGCTAAATGAAGAGAAGCACCACAGTGTTACCTACGACTTCCAAGGGAGGGTTTTTTTCCTAGGTGGTTAGGCAAGAAAGTACAAAGGATGGGAGGTCATGTTCTGCCAAGTTTAGAATTGTCTCAGGATGTACTTCTTCAAGATGTGCAGCACAGCTCAAGCCTGTCAGGACCTAAGAAGTTTTTCTACTTGGAAATTGCAGTCTTCGGTAGGCCCCAGAAGGTACGAAGGTAAAATGTGCACAGAGTCACTCCATAATATATTTTATAGACTAATAAGACACTTAACATACTAAGCCCTTGTCTTTGTCTTAGGACACAGCTCAGTTGGTAGGTGATTGCTCACATGTACAAAGCCACAGGTTCCGTGTCCAGTGCTGCTCCAATTCTGTGTGGGGTAGAGCAAGACTGCAACTGAACAAGGAAGTAGAAGCAGGATGATTAGGAAGTTCAACGCCATTCTCAGCCTCAGAGTGAATCTGAGGCTCGCATAGAATATATGAGATCCTATCACAAAACAGTAAATGAAATAAATAAGTCCTATTTAAATTGACATTTTAAAAGTCTACATATTGACAGAGACCCAAGTGTTCTTTCTGTAAATGCATGCAATGTAATGTCAGATCAAACTCACCATGTCTCTAAGAGGCTGGCATTTCTTCATAGTAAAAGCATTCAAGCTTTATCTATTTTTACTTTTCTGTGCCACAGAACACCAAAACATGTTTCACTTGCTTTTTTTGTCAGGGTCTGTTTGTCCTTTGCATTTTCTTGGGAGAAGGTGAAATTATAATAACCATTATTTCAAAGTAGCAGTTGTCATTCATAATAGAATAGTATGTATAAATATGATTACTTCTTTCTCTTCCTCTTGCATTTTCCCCATCATCTTTTTCTATATTCTTTCACTTATTTAAAGTTAGTCCTCCACTTTTTTCCTAACAATTTACTTTTTCCACATTTGTCACCAAAATAATCTTTAATTTCATAAAACAACTTCACCATTAGTGACCATTTTCTGTGCTTTGGTTTTTGTGATGTGTCAATAGACTTTAATGAATGTAAGGCTATTTTGTATGTCTTGCATGTCTTGGGGATGTTGATGGTAGTTATTTCTCTCTCTCTCTCTCTTTCTCTCTCTCTCTCTCTGAGTGATACTAGGGATTGAATTCCAACAGGAAGCTGCTCACTGAAAATATTCACCAATAAAAATGGAAATTATATAGAAACAAAAAGTTGTAAAACTACAATATAGAAATAGAAGAAAAATGAAAGAAGAGCAAGGCAATATGATTCCTGCACAAGACAAGAAGTCCTCAGTGACAGACTTTACAGTTATATTGAAGGCCTCAATAGTCCACACAAAAATCTCCAGTAATCCCAAAGTTGACCTGTAACCAAACTTTTTAATTATTATTTAACATTTATTTATTTATTACTATATTCACTTATAACAAACACCAACAATTTCTTAACTATTAATCCTATAAATTCCTACAACCCCTTTAACCTATCCACTAAACCTATTGATAATTATTTTTCTAACCTTTTAGAATGATACAGTCTCTGGGGCAGGTCCTCAGTCATCATGGACACAGTCTTTGTTGTAGATTCTTTAACACACTTAGCAGTCCTTTTTCTGGATCTCTCAGATGTAGATTCGTCAGGGTAAGTTGGCTATCACAGTCTTACCTTAAATAAGGCTTAATGCTTTCTTCTCTCTGGGAGACCCCAGACCCTTCGCATCAGCAACTCTGCTGCTCTACTTCAGAGTCCTTAAAGCCAGACACAATTTCCTTTAGGCCACTGTTCGGACAGATCAAACCCCTCTAGGCAAAAGCTGAGCCACAGGGTTTAGTCCTTGGCCTTTTGGTGTCTTGCTCAGGCTTTCTTTGCTCACCAGCTTCTTTCTGCTACAGGGAAATCTGACCATCAAATGATGGTCAGCACTTTTTTTCGGCAGGACTCTTGGAGCTCTCTGGCATGAGGGGCCTCTTCTCCTTTTGGGCTCCATGCACTGTCCTTAAATAGGAGGAACTCTGTTTCAGCTTAATTTGGGCTCCACCCACTTAGTAGCTGAAAACAATGTCAGGCCAGATACTTTGTTTCTTTAAGTCCATTAAGTCTTTCTTGTTTTTCTGAAACCTTGTTTTTCAGTCTATTGAGTATTTCCTGTTTTTCCTGACTTCAACCTTGTTTTTCAGTCTATTAAGTCTCCCATTTGTTTCCTGTTTTTAGTCCACATGCTGATAATGATCTTCATGCCCTGAATTAAGAGACAGTATCAGAAACCCCTATATATTTTCTAAATCTAATTTAATTTATCTAACTCCCTACATTGACCCTAGAGGAAAATTGAGAAATTAATCCAGGCTGTAAAGGGGGGGAAAACTAGCAACCCAGAAGAAAGTCACCAAACTGGGTAACAGAATCAGAAAAAAAGGGGGGTGGGGAGTCACCAAAATGGAAGAGATCCATCTCTAAATGGAATGTGATCAAAGAAAAACTTCTCCGAGGTATATTACAGTCAAGGTAACAGGAGGGCTTGTGAAACATTGAGAAGAATGGTGCTTTTAAAAATGAGAATCTGTGTATTTGTATCCCTATATGCACTGCTTATAAGAGGTGTATGGGTGATTTGGAAAGGGCTTTGAAGGATATCTGTGTTTACTTTTAAATTTTAGTTTTCTTTCTTTTTTTTAAACAAGAGATTTGTTGATTTCCTTATTGTCTTTAACCTCTCTATTGTAGATGAAATAAATTGTGGCATCTATTCAGATATACACAGGCATTAATAGAAATTTTGAAATACAAGAGCCTGACCATAAAAAATGAAAAGCAAATAGAATGATAAAAACACATTTCTTTTTTTTTTTAATTTCTTCAAGTAACATCTCAATCACAATCCCCTCCCTACTCCCCCCTCCGGTCCCACCCTCCCACCCTCTTCCCTCTCAGCCCCCATCTGCTTCCTTTTTTTAAAGTTTAAGGTATATCTTCCCCCCCCCAAATGCTCCCCCTTTCAGTCCAACAAATGGCTCTTTCTCTTATAACAACAAATACAATACAAAATAACAAAAATAATTAGGCCACTCTAAACCTCTTAATAAAACACATTTAATATAGCACCATAAATCCTCTGTGTTTCTTAGTGTACCTGTTTTTGCCAATTACATATTTCAAGGAAAATGGCTCTTAGTTAAATGAGTGTATTTTTGTTACATTCTATAATTTTATTAAATAATGATGTATTTGACCCTTTGAAAAAGAAAAAATGTTGATAAGTGTTATTTTCAACTTGACAAATTAATGATATGCCCATATTTTTGTATTCTAGACCATACAGAGAAAAACATAGGTAAAACCAACAATCTTACTTTCAGATTAAGTATGGCTCACAAAACTAAAAACAAAATACGACTTTTCTGTCTCCATGTCAGTCCTTTCTGTCCACTGAAGGACATAAATGTTTTTTTTTTCATCTAACTCTGGAGTAAATAGAGGTCAAGTGACTCTTTAGTTGTCACCATTCAGTGTCTCCTGTGTCTTAATCCTCTGATAGACTTATCAATGTGAAAGTTGACATAATTATATCTTTCATGGGAATATAGAATAAAAAATGTTTTTAAAAGCAATGCATATGTTTTTAAAAAGAAATGCATATGCATTTTCTACTAAAGAAAACCAGTCTAGAAGAAAGCAGTGGGTGACAGCAATGTTGTGGCAAGGTTTCAATCTGAAGATTGAGAGAAATGATAGGGGACGAAAGAAGGGGTCACTAGCTAAAGGTACCTACTGCTAGGACATGACAACCTGAGTTCCATCCCTGGGCCCCACATAGTAAAGAATTGGTCCCTTTAGGACTTTGGTCTTAATGCATGGCATGAGATGGGCCAACTTCCCAACTTCCACAACCCCTACACACTAAATCACTAAGTGGAGAGAGAGAGAGAGAGAGAGAGAGAGAGAGAGAGAGAGAGATTCTCTTCTTGATTCATAGGCCCCGACTCCAGAGTTAACATGCTATGCTACTATGGAAGGTTGTATTTCCAGACTTTTAAACTCCAGGAATGATATAACAAAGGAATATTGGCAATGTACCACGCTGCTAGTAAATGTGATATTGACAGCAAATTACTAGCACCCCTCAGTTGCAAATATGTGTCTCTGAGTGTTGTTCTAGTCCTAAAATAAGTTCAAATATATTTGCATATTGTCAAGAAATTCATTAACCTTTTCCAATTTCAATAGAGCTGTATGAAGTATGCCTACCTATTAGAAACCATGGGAACACATATAAATTGGATCCCTTGGATATTTAGGTCTCTAGTTTCTTGTCATATTGAAAAATAAGTAGCACTGCAGGAATTCCAATATCCATGTCTTGCCACTTGATGCAGAAGGCATTTTGGTCCATAATTAAATCTGTGCTCTTTCTTGCTAAGAGAATTGAAATATCCTACAGTGTTTTATAAGAAGTTTTGACATTATCTTTCCATTTAGAATCGTGTTATGACAGTTTACAATTTTCCTTCTAAAAGGGCACAAAAATGAAAAAACCACACATATCACACACTAATTGAAGACCTGCCAGTTCAGGAATTAATCAGATCTCTTTTGGCCAAGCTGTAGCTTATGGTTATATTAGAGGCATATGTGAAATACGGCAGTTATTTCCAGCAATGATACAATAATGAAATATCTATTGTGCTGCCACACATATTTCTAATAATGAAAGTTATCTTTTTTCTTTCTATCTGTCTCTTATCCTTCCTTCTCTTTTTTCCCTCCACCTTCGGTAACAAAATAATCTGAGCTCTCAGATCAACTGACTGGAGAGTTGTCTACTTAGATAGATTAACATCTAAAAACAACAGAACGTTGAGCATAAGGAAAAATGTAAAATCCAGTAAGTTCTGCTAGCTTGAAACCAAACTCAGTGCCACAGCTCACCCAGAGAGAAAACAGAAACATAACCCATGTGCTTGGATCCTGCTTTTTACAGATGCAATAAATTCTACCTACCTTCACAAATGAACTAAGACAAATAACTTCCTTTTTTGTTTAACTTTTCAACTAACAGTTTTACTTGAAGTTTTGTAACAATCATTTCAAGGAGTGAGTTGGGCTAAAACAGAAGCATTTCAAAATTAGTCCTTAGCCTTACACAGCATATATAGTTCTTTGGGGAGGTATTATCAAATAAGTACTCCAGATGAAAACTGCAAACTAGTGCATACATTGTAAGGAAAAGAGTGTGTGGTGCAAGCCAGAGTGGCCTTTCTAGGAACATGGGCTTTGAGAACCCAAGATTTTAAGTATGAGATTTTGCTCACTGGTGAGCACAGAGAAAAATGAGGATGCATTCTGGGTAGACTGTGAGGCATGTGCCTATACATACCTATATCTCGGATTTCAAAAAGCAGGATGGAAAGGAGAGAGGAAAGGAGGAAACAGTGGAAAACTTCACTGTTGTCAGGACCCATGCCCAGGATTCTTGGGGCAGGATGAGCCCAGAATCAAGACCCAGATTCCAGAAGTCCAGTAAGAGGCAAAAGCAGACTCGTTTATTTCCAAAAGAGGGGGTTCCCTTTGTACAAATATAAATATTTATTATCATTGGTAAGTTCTTTACGTTGTAAAAGATGTTATACAGAGAGTCTGTATAATATAAGGGCTCAGTAGTGTCAGATTTCACTAGTGGGTAGAAGGGGAATGTTGGTCCTGGAAAGTCAGAATCCAATGTCTGTGATATCCTATGGGAACAGGAGACCTTTTAAGTTGTCGTTTTGTAACTAGCCTGAAAGTCATAAATAGAATACCTTCTTTGTGGACAAAGAGATTCTTAATTTTTGTTTGATGTCATGGCCAAGGAAATACATTCAGGTCTGATAAAATTGGAATTTATCTTCAAAACTTTGTGTCTTTGTGCACTAACACTACCAACAAGAGGAAGAAATCAATGCTGCAAGACTTTCAATCTGAGGAACACACAGAAAGGTCATCCACATAACTCGTGAGAGTGAATGAAGTCTTGGGAAACTGGATGTGTCTGATGCTTCTGACATACCTGTACTTTTGAGAAAAGTTAAAGGATGCTTCTGTAACTCTTCTGCATAACTATCTGGATTTCCTCACACGTATGCAAAGAGACATGGGGAGTATAGGAGTAAGGGTATATTAAATAATGTCGAGCATGGATCTATCTCTGAAAGTCAGCAATGGTTTTGGGAAGTGAGCAAGATATCAAAACTGGTGTTGTACAATGTAGTAGCCACACCAATTTGTCTTTGTGACAGACAGAATAGAGAGGCAGCAATGGCTAGCACAGGGATAATAACTTTTGTCCAGACGTGTGTACATAATGGCTTGCCCTGCTGTGGCCTTCTCTCTTCAGTAGGTACTGGACTGTTGCAGCAAGGGCATTGCCAGATTTACTCAGAAAGCTAAAGACTTTGACCTCTTTTATGTAGTGTACATCTGAGCTCTTTCTGGTCAAGAGGCTCTCAGGCCTGATTTTAAAGTCAGGAATGCCTATAAAAAAGACATCATGAAGGAGAAATAAAGTTGGGATGTTATTAGATTGTAAACTAGGAATTCTTTTACTCTAAGAGTTTCAGAAGTACTCCCTCAGAAATACTTCAGGACCACATTAAATAATAGCACCCATTTACCAAGTAAGTCTCCTCAGAACAGATTTACCTTCTGGTGTCATTTATCCAACCAGAGCCCCTCACTCCACAGATAATGTTAACCCATTGTAATGGCACCACTTTTGCTAGGTATAACTTGCAAAAGACAGACACTACTTAACTTCATCATGAAGGCAATGGCCCTAATGCCACTCACTGCTTTGAATGAATTGGCCACTAGACTCTGCATAGGTACTCCAGGCTCACACGGAAACTAGACCATGGGGTTAAGACAGGCACCAAAAAGTGACTAGGGGCAATTCCCAAGATTATTTTGTAGAAAAGAGGCCTCAGCATCACCTTCAACTAAGTTTCAATAGGGAGTGTTAGAGATCTCTGCAAGTTCAATGTTATGGTGTCTGTAAAGACAATATGTTCAAAAGCATTCATCCAGTTAGCCCTTCCTCATGTTGCAGGGTTTCTTATTTTCCTAAGCATATAGCCTTGACCTTAGCATTACAGAATTGATCAGAGTGATCCTCTAGATGTCTGAAGATCTAAGACTTTGACAATGAAATCTTGAATTTATTATTGTGGTGACTTTGCCGCTCAGCTGAAGGAGAAATGGGTGCTCTGTAAACCACAACAGAAACTTTTTGCCTTTTTCAGACAGCTATTACCTACTTATCAAAAGTGCTAAAAATATACTACTTTTTGATGTTTCCCCTTCAACAGTTATGGAAGAGAGAGCCTTATCCTTGCCAAATCATACAAGCTATGATTCACAGTTTTTCAGTATTCTTCAGCAGGATATACAATTGCCATGAGTCAGATTATGATGATTCTTCCTGTCTTCATGGGTATTATCAGGGCCTCCATACCTTCCATATGCTTGTGTTATTATATCTGTAAGACGTGTCTCTGCTATGATAAAGTGGCAGAGATTACTGCACTGTGTTCTTCATCGGCTCATTACCAACTGACTCAGTGCCAAAAGTCCAAATTTTTCCTGGGTTTCTACCCAACTCTTGGTCCCATTTACATACAACAGTCCTGTGTAAAAGCTGAAAGGTGTTGGTCTTATATGAGTCAAGGATGTACTGAAGAAAGAAGCAGAAGATAGCATGAAGACATTTCAGGACCTGCATTCAAACCTGATACACACAGAAAGACAAAGGAAAGATGGATCATGGTCCACTAATGATGGACTACAGATATGTTCAGAGAATGTAGCAAAGATACAGGGCTATTTGTAGTATCATCTAGAGTTTTGTAAGAATGAAGCTTTTAAAACTCCTACAAAAGTTAGACATAGGATTAGAGCATCCTGGGTAGAGGAGCATGGCCTTGACATCAAAGTGAGGTTGGCTGTTTAAAGGGGATCATCTGAGGTCAGTACTATTATGCCCCAGAGAGATGTGTTTTCAGGGCCATCTTAGTACCTACTCTAGATATGTATCTACCTTTCAGTCATCAAATATACTCTAACAAATGTAGAAATATAAAATTCATAATTAGTTTATCCAAATTTGAAAATATCTTATTTAAAATAGGAACATAAATGATTTTTAAATAGATAGAACATTCATATTTTGTTATATTTATAACCCATTTAAAATCACCTTTCAGTGTTACTATCCCATTTACTTTCATACAAATTTTTAAAAACTGGGCTATCAAAAGTTTTCCCCCATGTAATTGTGGTCTTCTCTTGCTGGTCGTACTATGTTTTAACCTTAAATATCTAGTTATCCCAGCCCTGTACTAAGAAATCATGAGCATTTTCACAAATCATGTAATCTGTGATACTCTTAAATTTATTTTGTTGGCAAGTTTAATCTTCCATCTTTTCATTCATTCAGTGCCACTGTTTATCTTGTGCAGACTGCTGCCAGACTAGGGAACCCATATACTCGGGACCTTCAGCACTAAGAGCAGGGTATTAAAAATATACTACTTTTTGATGTTTCCCCTTCAACAGTTATGGAAGAGAGAGCCTTGTCCTTGCCAAATCATACAAGCTATGATATGTTTCTTAGCATAGAAGTATTAGACAGAATAAGAAAAAATTCCAATTGTTCTACTAGCAAAGAACACACACACAAACGCACACAATCATCTTTATCATCATCACTGAATCTTAATTCTGCATAAGAAACTTGATTTTCCTCAGGATAGACTTTTCTGAATCACTTATTGCATCAACCTTGTGTACAACTACGAAGTATTACACATCAAAACTGAAGATATCACATCAGATTTATCTTAGCACAAGTAAAATGGTAAATATTCCTAGAATTATTCAGCAGATACTCAAAGAAATCTACTACAATTAAGCTTTACTTCCAATAGAGTCACACTAAAAACCAAAGAATGTGGTTATAATATTAGTTTGACATACCTGCAAGCTAGCTATTTTGACATTAATTGAAAGGAACACTTATTTGCTAAAGTCCACATTTCTGAGACTGCCAGTGCTCTTACTAAGTGTTCATTTGAGAATTCCCTTCCGATGTCTTTTTAACCTGAGCTTACAACCTCTGGGAAAACCACATCTTCATCTAGATCTAATACAGTAGTCAATAAAACGATGATCCAGACAAGGCATTAGGAGGACAGAAGTCCTAATATTTGAATTCAGCCCATGGTTTATTTCTTACAGGAGCTGTTGCTCCCTGATAAATCTCAGGCTCTTACAATGCAGAAGCAAATGTGGTAGCTGATCCCATAAGATACAAATGTTTCCTGTCTGTGTGATAACTGCCATTGATTGATTGGTTTCTCCTAAGGCAGGTCATAAATAGAATACAATCAGAGTGGCTATGGAGAGGAACATATAAAGATTCATTCTACAAGGAATGCTAAATATCTGAGGTTATGGATATGCTAACAGGCTTGACTTGATCACTCTAGTATGTGCATGTGTAGTGAAGCATCACTTCATACTCTGCATATGTACATACTCTACATATGTACATACTCTACATACTCTGCATTTTCTACATACTCTACATATGTATATACTCTATATACTCTGCATTTTCTACATACTCTACATATGTACATACTCTATATACTCTGCATTTTCTACACACTCTACATATGTACATATTCTACATACTCTACACAAATCCACAGTTATTATTTGCCAATTAAATCCGCAATAAAAATTTTTGAAAAAGTAGTCAGATGACATTTCAGAAATATGACAATAGTAATAAAAAGAAAGTACAGGAAATTACTAATCAACAAAAGAATAGACCAATTAGCATGAAGTGACTTATTTCAGGGAGTTTAAATATATTTTCATTGAAATATAATTATATCATTAAACCCCTCCTGCTCCATGTTCAGTCCTTTCTAGCTACACTCCTTGAAACTCCTCCCATGTCCCACCCTCAAGTTAATAGCCTCTTTTTCTTTTATTATTGTTGTTACATATGCAGTGCCCAAAGACATAAATACAAATAGTTTCACTCTTACAATAAGGTAATTGCAATTTTCAACGGAGGTGTTTTTAAAATTGGGGGAGTCACCAAGTAAATACATGAAACAAGGTTTTTTCTCTAATTCATTATCACTCTCACAATTCCTTAAATGTCTCTTTATACTAATAGGTTAATTCATCTCTTCATTCATTCACTCACTCATTTATTCTGTTGGTATACAACTGATGCAAACATCCTTGAGTAATTTCCACTTCATTTGCTGCAAAGGCTTTGGTTTCTGTGGTGGTTCTGATAAGGGAATATGGGCAAATGATGAAAAAAAATCCTTGAAACAATGAGACAGGCACTATTATGATTTGCTTTCTATGGCTCCATTGAAAACATAAGTCTGTGCTATGATTTTAGGTCTGACATTTTGGATTTAAGGAATAAGAACCGATTTGAAAGGCTTTACTGGATGAGTTCTCTACAATAACCAATAAAATTTGGTGTCTGTGAACAAGGTACATGCATGATCATTTAATACCTAACTCTGTTTTGTGAACAGTGAAAAACTATTTTATTCTATATGGTCAAGGTCAAAAGAATAAATCCAAATCAAATGAAAAAAAAGTTTCCAAAATCCATATGCACCAAGAACCTCTAAAAGTTCCCAGGCACAAAGAACACTTTCTAGTTGGGCTTTGTATTTCCTCTGTTCCTGGCTGTTCAGACACATACCCGAGCAATTCAATATCATCACAGCTACTCTCCTCCCCATTTCAACCTTTCAAATAGTTTGCACCAGGAAATCACAAGGGCCCCATCATCACTCTCAAAAGAGGGAATCATTCTGCTACCACATCAAAAGCATTTGAATAGTTCTGCTAGTTACGGGGAAGGTGAAAGCTAAAACGTTGAAACTGCTGCATTATTATTTTGAAGTGAAATAGCAGTTCCATCAGCTCAATTGGCAAAGAACTGTACATGCCCAGAAAACCAAAGGCTGGGCCTTGTACAACACTTTGTATCTCTTACACCTGAATAATGTTTATTTTCTACGTGCTAATCTCCATATGCCCCTATTCTTCGTTAAGAAACACCGGAGGAGCTGTCTGAAGCTAGTTTACACCTGTGAATTCCCACAGGCTGCAAATGGAGATAGCGATGCCTTTGGTTAAGTGACTGCCTTAAACATCACAGGTTTGAAGTTCAACTTCTGCACTGAGGCTCGATTTTCATGAGGAAATCGGTTTTAATTTTAGTGATTACATGCAATGGGACAGAATTGTACTGGCTAACAGATGCACAGGTTTAATTCAACATCAGTGGGACTTTAAAATCTGCACAGTACCACACATGTAGATTAGCAAGCCCTCTCTCAGTTAAATTAAAAGGGATTGTATATCATGAGGCCATCCATGGACCACAGGGTCCTCTGTGCCTTGTATACTTTGGATACATACAACATTTTACGTTTTCCTCACTTGATGCGTTTCCTGGGCAAGCCTGGTTGGCCTGTTTTCTGCTAGATGCTAAACAATGTCTACTCACTAGCTTCTAGAGTACATGTTGAAGTGTGGTAGGTGATGAGTGTCTCTCTCTGAAGGTGTAACTGGCTTAACAACATATACAAATGTATTGACATCGTTCCCATTAATCAATGCTGAACCCCCCACGATGCCTGCTTCTTCAGCGATGCTCCTTTTAATTGGATTTTGTAGTTTGATCATACATGCTGCAGATATATTGAACTTTTGTTACTACAAGACTTTAAGTAGATCCTTTAAGATTACCTATTAGCAAAAATATGACTAGTTTGAATAGAGGTACCTAGTAGTTTTTTTTTAATTTTGCACAAGGCTGCTTTTTAACGTTTGTAACTGAAATAGAATTACTTCCCTTTCCTTACTCCTATTCTTCCCTCCAGGCCCTTCTAGGTACCCTCTCTTGAGCCCCTCCTATGCCTGACCCACTCAAGTTGATAGCTATAATCTGCTGAGTCTGTTTTGTTGTTTGTGTATATATGGATTGTCCTGTGTAGAACCTCTACTTTAGTGGCAAGTAGAAGTGCCAAGATCAATGACTTTTCTGTGTTTTGTTTGACATTTGGATAAACCTTAGCTATCAGAATAAATAGGTGACATGCAAAGCTTTTTTTAAAAATGTGTCATTTATAAGTTAATCAAACTTCATTCCAAAAAAAAGATCAATGAAATGATTCCAAATGATATTCTGCTATACTCATAGATTGGTCCCTTGTCATCAGAGAGGCTTAATCCACTAGCAGATGAAGGTGGGCACAGAGACCCACAGCCAGAGGGTCCTAAATTGGAGGTCTCCACAATTATATTTTCTAGTACTATAATATTTTCCAAGAGAATTCTCATTGGTTTGAAATTTTTTCATAAACCAAAGCTTAACTGATGGTGATACATCTATCAAAGGGTCTACAACAATGTTTCTTACCTTATTAATCTGCTCTTCTGGAAACGACAAGCCCAGATCTGCCTTTGTGACAAATGCTAATTTGGAAACACACTTTGTAATGTAAGCATAAGGACTCCTACCTTGGACATGGCCCTGCTGTAGCCCCAGGAATTTCCTTCTAACTTTCTTTGTAAGCAATCACCCCAGCCCCTAAAAAAAAAAAAAAAAAAGTCAAAAAAATCCAAGTACTGTAACCAAAACGAATACACTCCAATCTCAAGACTAAAAAGAAATCCACAAGCTACAGTCATCTAAGCAGTTATTCTCAATGTAAGCTGGTACAAACAAAATCTTGAAAAAAATGAGGCTGTATTAAAGAATGTCAGAGATAGGACATGGGTGAGAATCATCAGCAGGAAGCCTTCAAGGACGTCTATCTGTTGCTTAGTTCTGACAAGACATTTCTGTTTTTCTTGAAGGTCCTAATTTAAATGTCATATATCATAGAGATCTTATCAGAAGATTTTCAAATATAGCCTCCACTGTCTGTGTCAGTCACAAAGCCCCAACATTCCCCCCGCCCCCGCCCCTTGCATCAATTGCTACCTGAATTTACATTATGTATGTTTCTGGAAGGCTTGATTCGTTATCTTCATCTCTACACCAGAGGGCAAGGATTGGTGGTAGATATGAGTATTCATTCAGTAACGAAAAGATGCTCCTAAGCTTAAGATGGGGTTATGGCCTGATACACTCACAGTAAGTGATAAACACCCTAAGTGTAAAATGCATAACACATCTAACCTACTGGTCACTTTGCTCAGCAATACACTGCACTAGGAAGTACCAGCTGGTTACACTGATGTTCTTGAAGCTGACTGGACAACAGCTCATCATCAGGACAGGTGATTGCCGCATATGTCTGTTCAGAAGAAGATTGAAATTCAAAATCCAACACACAGTTTGGTATATTGTATATTGTATATTCATTCTGCACCATCATTAAGTTGAAAACTCAAATGATCATGACATGTTTGTAGAGGGCATGAAATATGAATCATTATGTCCAGCTGTACAATGAGAAAATCAAGGATGGAACATATGAGGAAAAAGTCTAGCTTAGTACTTCTCTATTAAGCAGATATTATTGTAAGGATTACACCTTGAAACTAAAAGAATAAATAAAATCAAACCATGGAGCTCTTAAAACATACGTAAATACGCAAATTCATATTTTCACACAAAATAGAAACTGGAAACCCATTTCGAAAAGTACCATTTTATATAACATAACCACTGTAGAAAGTATATTTCAGATATGCTAGGCACAGAAATTTAACACCTAAGAACATTTTACTTAAATGTATGCATCTCAGTCTGTTTTAACACCCTGATAATTGTACTGATTTTAAGCTTCCCCGGGGAAAAGCTGTAAGCCTAGGAATAAGACCTACCTTGGCCAAAGAACAAGCAAGATCCCACCTGTTTCTCTATGCTCTGAGAAGAAAGGTGTCTGTCTGATTTAATCTCTATATCAAACTTTCTACAGCTGTCTGGCTTAGAATCCTGCATACTGATAACTACTAATTATGCCACTGTCATGTATGGCCTCTCAGTGTGCCGTGGTCATGTCAGCAAGTCCTCCTGAGCCAGAGACCTGAAAGCAATAGTTATATACATCCATTGCTACTGTACCATCACTCTTCCTAATTTCTTGCCTTCTTCTAGCTTGTTACGATAGATATAGAGAGAAACTTTGATGTCTTCTATTTACTGTGGCCTACAAAAGGTAGAGTGCTCCAAACCACATTTGCCATTTACAGTTTGCTTTCCTGCCTTCCTGCCTTCCTGCCTTCCTTCAGTCTTTTCCACCTTGCCCCATTCCCTCCTTTTTGGGACAGGCTTCAAACTCTGCCTTAGCCTAGAATTCAGGGATTGTAGGCATATGTTACCACATTCAACTCCTTTTACATTATTTAATGTTACATAAAATCTCTGTATTATTGAGTCAATAATTATAAGTTTCAATTATAAATTTGATGCATTATCTTCATAGAGCATTAAAAAAATCCTTAGCTTGATACAACTTGTATAAGGAATTTTCTTTTTTCCCAAGTGATGTCTTCAACTAAGCACTCAGTTTAAGCAGGACTGTATCCATGCACACCCTTGTGGTTGCCATCCTAATTTTTCTTCATCAGTTGGTCAGGCTAACCTTTATCAAGAGTCACATCTTGTATGGATTGCCTTTTCATCATTCCAAAACCACTATCTTCTCTAATACTTTCACTTTTATAGCCTAGTTTTATTATATGCTATTAAATAGAAACCACCTGCCATTACCTGGTGGATCATCTCTTTGATAAGAGTCTCCCTCAGATGAGTACAATTGCAGACCCAACTTCCAGCAGTCTCATGTTTCCTGAGGGTTCTGACATTTGAGATTTATATCCAAGATGATGCCAACACATCCTTTCAGACTCAAATGTGGACATTAATGAAATGAAAGAGTTGAATCCTTATCTGGTACAAACTTAAGTTAGAACAATTCCTCACTTCTCAAAGGAAATTCTTGAGTAAATGAGTCACAGGTTAATTCTTTTTAATAAAGGAAAGAAAGGCAATGAGATGAATATAATTTATATAATCAGGTGGAGGAAGTTTCATCTTGGAATAACCTGTTTCCATCGTTTAATTAAAAATATACATTTGTACAAGGTTTCCATAAATAATATGACAGTATAGGAACAGAAGAATCCTTTGTGAAAAGGTTCTAATTATACTTCAGAATTACATGAAATTTGTACAACTAGAACAAAATAACTCTCCTCTTTGCAATATTGTAGAGGCAAAAATAGCTACTTGTTTTATAATATCCACAGATATTTATTGCTATCAGAGCAGTGAAAGTCAGTCCTGCCTGCTGTATGAACATACATCCTTGTTTCTAAGCATTTCAACTTAGTATAGAGACAAGCACTATTAATGAAATAAAGTATCCCATCCATTCACAGGGTTCAGGTGTAGGAAAGGTGAGCATGCAGCAATGGTTCCTGACAACTAGACAAATAATTAAAAGCTGACTATTAACAAAGTGCAATTATCCAGAGCAGTGGAATGATTGTCAGTCATTCTAGTGAGAGGGCTTCTTTTCCTTTATTGACTCCTGAGCAAGTACACAAAGGCGTAGGAGAAAAGGACACTTAACAAGATGTTCCCCTGACCGCCCATCACTGCATTTCCTATTGTCACACCTTGTTGGTACTCTGGGGAAGAGCTCACAGCTGCTCTGTGAGGTTTCTAAATAATACATCAAAACTGGGCTCATCATTTACCTTCATCATTATTTTTCTGTGTCACCAAGTTGAAGTCCTATTTTCGTGCTCATTTTGAATTTCTGTAGTTATCCTTGGTTGAAAGGTTGGGGTAGGAAATGAAGAGCACTATGAGAGAGAGCGAATGTCATGCAGAAGGGATCGTGTGGGATCAATAGGCAAACAAAGAAGTGTAGCAGAAGGAAAGATGCTCATTACTTCTGACACAGAAATGTATGTCTTTCTTCTCTGCTCACAAGTCCACAGGGACCCAGAGGCCATCAGTTGACTGTGGCATTCTGTACTGTGATATGGAAAGTACACAGGGAATGGAATCTGATGGAAATAAAAATAATCCTACAGAAATAACCACTGCAAAACAAATTCTCATCAGAGGTTGCTTGGAATGCAGTGTGCATTCCAGCTCATGCATCAGCCATTACTTTCCAGTAGCTGACTTTGTTAACTACTCCATAAATTATTTACAGAGGAAAAAAATTTATTTCATGATCTTCAGAACAAAGGTCTTGATAAATCTTTGAAATCATAATGTTCTTCTTATATTCACTATTCTCTTAAGAATAGTGACACTGTCAGGAAATTGAGAGTGTAATGAAATGTTCAAAGTAATAATTTTTCTTCATTTTAACATATTGAACATTTTTGAGTAATTGTGTTTCCATCAGGAATTTCAAGCTATAATCAAAACAAAGATTTATTTTCCAGAAAAAAAAGTTTTACTTTGGCAATATTTAATGCCAACACTGTTTTTCTATTAAGTGAGTTTAAATAATACACTTATCAATATTAATCTTCCTAAGACTGCACACACATACACACAAACACATACACACACACACACACACACACACACACACACACACACACACACACA
>CAJQZJ010004760.1:2160833-2267727 GCA_907164525.1 Lophiomys imhausi | reverse complement strand
ACACACACACACACACACACACACACACACACACACACACACACACACAGGAAAATGCCTCTACTCTCTGAAAGAAGCCAGTTTTTTTTCATATCTAAATCAGAACATCACCCTAGAAAAGTTTTGGAAAAAATTAGAAGACTTTTTATAATTTGAGTAAAGGCCCATTTGGGACTTTTATCCTCACATCTGCACAGTTGTTTGGTGTTCCCGCTGCCTTGCGTCCCCCAGAGCAGAAAAAAATAGGCTCCGATCTCTTTCCCACAGCCAGCCAAAGAATACTTCTTAAATATTTATCTACTCCCTTGTTTCCATGTATATGAGGATTTTGGCTGCACATATGTTTGTGCAGCACATACACGCCTACTGGTCATGTAAGCCAGAAGAGGTCACCAGTCTCCTAGAACTGGAGTTATAAGTGGTTCTTAGTCACCACAGGGGTGCTGGGAATTGAACCTGGATCCCCTGGATGAGCAACCACTACTCTTAACCATTGAGACATTCTCTAGCTCTACTCTCCATAGCCAAAGAGTTCTGGTCCCTCACTTATTTATAGTTTAACTGAGACTCTAAACATGCAATCGATCAGGTGACAACTTTAGCACATGCTATCCACACCAGAATTGTTCATTCAGCTCTGCTTACAGCATTCTATGATTTCTCTACCCTACTATTCCATGCTTTCCCACATCCCTCCTGAAAAATAGTTCCAAAGATCTACAAACACATGATGTGATATTTTTTTTACCACAATAACCTCACACCTTGTGTCAATATCCTGTTTTAGTTACCTTTATCACTGATGTGACCAAACTTGACAGAAAGTAAATTAAAGGAGGCCAGATTTATTTTTGTTCTGTAGTGTGAGGTTATAGTTCAGCATAGCAGGAAAGTGCCTCATATGTGTGACATCAGGAATATGCAACTGTTTGCTTATATCTGGGCAGATCAAGAGGCAGAGAATAGATCAGAGGCAGCAAGCCTAGGCTATGAGATTCAAAACTCACTTGCCAGTCACCCAAATCTTCCAGCTATGCTTCATTTCCCAAAGGTCCAACAGCCTCTGAGATAAGCATGGACAGCTAATAAGTCTTGGAACACATCAGCCTGTGTGGACCTTTTTTCTATCATGACAACAGAAACAGAGGCTTAAGCATTCTTGTTATGGTTCCACTTACAAAAGCTATTCAGAGGAAGTAAACACCAACCCCCAAGACATGAATGATCATACGAAGCACTAATAGGTAGAGTTTTTAAAGTTCTGTCTGAACCCACTGTTGATATGAAGTCTCGAGACTTGAAACATCTAAATTCTGAAATGTAAATATCTGAGTTAGACAGCCAAGAAGGGAAAATATTTTTAGGTATGGAAACACAAAGTCACTATGGAACTATGTAGATTTTCACATCTATATTGCTCTACATGTTAGTCCAAGGCAGACATACCAACTAATTTTATTTTAATTTTAACTATGAAATTTTAAACACAGCTGGAGGTGAATATTCAAATTTTTAGTTTTCCTAGGAAGAGTGATTGATGCCCTTTCACATACATGAGGCACTTCATGTGATCATGGGATTCTCAGTCATAGTGGACCAAGCCTTGATATGATGTAGCAGTTATTAAAAAGAGAGAATACCAGGGAGTGAAACATGACAAGCCTCTAGGATCCTAATTTTTAAAAATTCATTTTTTTAGTTCATAGTAAACTCCAGTCTCCAATAACAGTGTTGTGAAATAAAGAATGAAATAAAATGTCCAATCTCTACTCTGCAACAAAACATGCATGTCACATTCATGTTCTCCTTCAAATTTTCAACTATATCAGCTTCTGCTAACATCAGAAAAATAGTTTCATAGCAAATGACAAGAAAACCTGAAATACCACTTTCTTTGTATATTGATACAAAATTAAGATTATAGTTGGCCACAATGGTATTGACCCTTGTATATGGACGTAATATTAAGATTGTATTGGGCTATATAGGCATTGATCTTTGTATATTGATATATAATTAAGAGTATATTTAACCACAATTGAATAGATCTTTGTATATTGATACAAAATCAAAGGTAACGCTTCCTAATGGTATCATACCTAGAGATACTTAAAAATAAAATGTGAAGCTCTGGCCTCTTGATACCAACCGTCTAAAACGGTCTAGGATAGTTAAGTAAAACAAACTCCTAGTCATGCAAACATGTCACTTTGTTAGCTACTATGACAGTCTATCACAGATATTCTCTAAACTACCCAGTAATCAAGTTGCTAAGAGACAAGCAACATTTGCTTATCTAAATACAAGAGATGGATAGGGCATCTTCAAACACCCCAAGAGATCTGCAGAATATGGCATTCAAAGATGTTATCTTAAATTAAGATTTTCTTTTTTTTTTTGATATAGAGACATATCAGCTCCTGACAGCACCCCCTATTCTACTCCAAGTAGAAGATAAGCATCGAAGAATCTCCAGTGTGAGATGGTTGAATTAGTGGCAAGCCTATCTCTTGGCATGAAAAACTCCTTGCTCCAACTGCAGACAGACTGCTGTCCAAAAAGGACAAAACTTGGTAGCAGGGAAGTCGACAGCCTAACTCTGCCAAGACAGGGTAGGTAAGTCCTTCATAATCCCTGCTCTACAACAAATGTCTGTCAGAGAAACAGGACCCAAAGGCTGAAGACTGATGCAGGAATGTATGGAGAGAAAATGGGAACTGTCCAGGCAGTCATTGGTATGTCCTTTCTTAGTTTTGGAAGCTGCAGGCCCTGCACTTCCTATATAAACAGATATATTTATCCCTCTCAGGTCTCTGAGGTGGTTGAAGAATAGACAGCTAGAGTCTCATAGTTAAATTTTGAGTTGTTTAGGAATCAAGAGGGTGTTATAGATCTAAGAAGATACTCTTAAAAGTGTGTTGCAAGTTAGTATGAATGTTGAGTCAGATATAGACCTTTAAACTCATGGAGATGGTTAGATAGTAGAATGTTCAAGTCAGGGGCCAAATATGTATAAACTGGACATTGGGAAGGTATACTGGGCCATTTAACTCTCATAAATGTGGCATATTTATATCTGTTGTTTTGTATAGTATTTACTGTTATAAGAGAAGGAACCATCTGTTGGACTGAAAGGGGAAACTTCTGGGGGGAAGAGGGTGGAAGGGCGGGATAGGAAGGAGGATAGAGAGGGGTTTGTGACTGAGATGTAACTTGAAGAAAAAAAATTAATTTAAAAAAAAACATCAAATGCTGCAAAGTAACATCCCACCTTCCTCTACAAACTACATATTCTGATAATTTAATCAATGCTATTGAATTTAGTTTAGCTTTCTCTTCAGATTTAACTTTTGACACATATACTAAAAAATCAGAGCTTGTAAAATTAGTGTTTGTATAATATAAAGAAAGAATCAGTCAGCAATTGAAGGATGGTGCATTATATCCTAATTACTCTATCTGTATTACCTCCCAAGGATAAATGCTGTACTGGATGCTCCACAAACATCAAATATAGTCATGTAATGTTTTTAAGATGAGGCAACTAATGATCAGAGATGTTATTAACATGCTCATCATACCTCAGTCATCATGAGTCATAGCTGGTATCCAAATATGGACTTTGAAAGATCATGCCGGAAGATCTCTCATCTCTAGTTAAGTTTCTGTCACTGTTGAACAAATAAACACTGGAGAGTGTCTCTGTTCATGGGATATTTTTCTTTTCTATTGTCTTGGCTATAAAAAAATCACGTTTAAATATTTGTAAAAACTTTGCAATTTAAACATGTAGATAGGTTTAGTGCTAAAGAAGTAATAGGGATAATGTTATCATTCCTGTAACAAAGTCATTTTAGTTCAATCTGTCTTCCAACTTCCCATCTCAGATCTTCAGGTTGGGGCACCAAAATGTGGTCTAGAACAATGGGGAATTCGTCCTGGAGAAGATAGATGTTTCAACACTTAAAAGTCTATTGCCATTCGTACCTGATAAACAGAAGCAGATGGTTGGTGAGTTTGGTATCTGCACCACCAAATAGCCCATCATAGCATGGGCAAGAACTCGCCTCTGGTGCATTACTGGATATACTGCTCATTTTGAGGGAATTGACCAATGAAATGTCTCTTCTCCTGCAGCAGTTGAGTACCACTTACAGAATCTCAAGGGCTTCATGAGTCTTGGAATCTTCTTGGACGCTCTATGAAACTCTGAGGCCCTTTCTTCATCCAAGAGGAAATGTTTCAAAGCTGCTCTACAACCACGGATAACTGGAGGGCCATCTGCTGCTTTGATGCTCTTGGGGGCTGAGGTGTAGAGGATAAACACCTTGCCTTTGCTGTATATTTAATTAATCACAAGTCCCTCTGTACCCAGAACCCATATTTTTTTCTAGTAGGCTGTGATATTTCCAGGAAAAAAAAAGACTTCTTTTTACATCAGCAGCATTAATTTATTTCCAAACTAACTGTTTAAAACTATATATTAATGATTTTAGAATCAGATCTTCTTCTGATATGAGTGTTCAAATGAGATATCCTCTAGCACTTTGGAGACAAAAGAACTTGCCCACACCACCCAGGTCTCCAGGATCATTCATACCCTGCCCAGAGAGAAGTGCTGGGTCGTTACTACCATTCAAACTGGTGTTGCAGCTCCTTCGAGGAGAAACCTTGATGCATGTTTCTGTTTTCTCTTCTCCCTGTTTGTCATCTGTTCCACACTCCCTCCTTTTCAAATTCTCATTAATGATTTTTTTGGCACCTTCACGGCACAGATCCCGGTAGGAAAGAGATGGGTTTGCCTGTGTCCTGTAGTGAGCGCAGCTGCTCTGTAGCTGACCCCTTCGTGCTGTGTGGTAGCAATTATGAAAAAGGTGTGGATAAAGGCATCACTAGGGCACAGCCTTTGTGGCAGATCATTGACCATTAGACATCTCTGTGGTAGGAGTTTATTAATACCAATTGTAACAATATTTTGTTTAATCCCAAGTGGGCTGCTTAAGACAGAAGTATAAAGTATTAATGGTTTCCTGAGCTAGCAGGGGCGGGGCTTAACTAGCTGAGCAAGTTTAACTCTGAGGACTTGGGAGAGAGGAATAAAAAGCCAGAGCCCTGAGAAGGGAGCTACAAAGAGAAAAAAGGGAAAGAGCTTCACAAAGAAGTAAGCTCCACAAAGAAGGAACAGTGAAAAGGATCTACAAAGAAGTAAAAGAGAATGGGTTCTATAAAGAAGAGAAAGAGCTACAAAGAAGAAAGAGGTTACTGCTCTCCCAGTTTCTGGAGCTCCCCCAAACTGCTGCTCGTTCTTCCTGCTTCTGTCTCCTGGTTTGCTAGATTTCTAATTAGATTGGTATTACCCCCAAAGAATCCAAAGACCCTAAATAGCAGAAAGTAGCTCAAAGAGACCTATGTCCCTTCTCCCTCTAACCTTCTTTCTTTCCTTCATAATATTGGGGGCTTAAAAAAATAGTGCAATTAAGTCCAGTAAAATAAAATAAATTAAAGTGTATAATTAAGTATAATAAAAGTTACTTGCTACAAGTGGTGCCCAGACATCATAAGGGAAGACATAGTGGATAATTAAAAACTTCATCTACACCTCTCCCTCCTCTCCCTCTCCCTCTCCCTCTCCCTCTCCCTCTCCCTCTCTCTCTCTCTCTCTCTCTCTCTCTTTCTCCTTCCCCCTCTCTCTTTCCCTCATTCTTCTATCCTGCTTTTACCACTATTACCCCCTCTGTGCCTTGTTCTCTTTTTGCTATTCTGCCTTCTCTACAGAATGACATAAAATGAATCCTTTGTCTTGGTCTTTTAATCTTTTATTTTCCAGTGTCCAGAAACACATGTCAATAGGTTTTGTTCATTATAAAATTCCCAATCACCAGTGTTTTGTCATAGAAGCACAAAATTACTAACACCAGAGAACATCTGTATGGCTATAATAAGTTTAGTGTGCTATATATGTGTTATTGGTTCCAAATATGAGTGTGTGTATATATATATATGTATATGTATATTTACCTTTAATGTTTTTTCAAAAACTTATCCAGCCTAAAGGATAAATATTAAACTATCACCTTTATCACTATTTACAGCCAATTATTAAAATTATTAATTCACAAGAATTATTATTTCAAAAGTAAGGAGGTTGAAATCCCAATTGATATGAAAAAAAATGTTGAGAAAATAAAAGCTAAAAACATGTATTATAGGTAGACATTTTAAGTATTAATAGAAATTGTTGTCTGATAGTGTCATATTTTTAAGACAGGGCCAAGTATCTTATTGGTACACACTTTATTTACTGGGTAATTATAAAACTAACTGTGTCTATTTGTCAAAACACATCTGGTCATCCTAGAAAAATAAAAAATAGATTTTCCCTGCATAATATGAATGCAAACCCCAAGTGAGTTATTTATAGGAGGCTATGAACTTTAAGATCAGCTAGTATATTGTGACAGATGCAGTGTTGGGTATAAATGGGAGATGATCTCACCTTTGTTTAGTGATGTCATTGGATACTTTATAGTCACAACTTTGAAAACTAGAGTTTTACTTTTGAGAATTCCTTTGGTTGTGTGGAGGGTCCTTGAGCATGCGCACACATACATATGTTTGCTTTCTAATTTAATCTCTTCCAGAACACACAGTCATGCTATTGCTTAACTGACTAGTTCAGGGACAAGCTTATGACCTTCACAGCTTACATTCACCCAACTGCTGGTCTCCTGTATCTTTTTGTAGTCTATATCTGCTTTTAATCTTTTCCCTATCCCGCGGCATTATAAGCTCCCGTGATAACTGATGTACTCATGTTGGAGGAGGTAGGGTTTGTTGGTGGCTCATGGCTTGAATGCACAGGCAGTAGTGGAGTACTACCAAGAATGGTTTCAGTTGTGGAAATAGGATAAGGCTGCTTGCTTTCATGTGGGTGGGTCAGAGAGAAGAGATGGGTCAGGAAGTGGGGCCAGGCTATAACACCAGGCTCACTTCTCAGTGACCTACTTTCTTTCTTTTTTTTTCAAATATAATTTTTATTCTTTGGATACAATACATACAACATATTTTACTTACAAATTCTCTCTGGTCCACCCCTGCCCTCCTACTTCCCCACTGCAACTTCAATGTCCTTTTTTTTCCTTACAGCCTACAGAGTTCAATTTGTGCTGCTTATATACATGAGTGACCTACTTTCAAGGAGGCTTACCTTATAATGGTTTTAAAGCCTCTCAAAACAGTGCCACCAGCTGGGGACAAGTTATATCACACCACTCCTTCCAAGGCTCAGCCATCATCCGAGAAGATGAGGCATAAGGATCCAGAGGCCAAGACAGTTACAGGGAGGCAATGTCCTCTAGATACAGGAGGACAGGTGAACAAACTATTTTAGATTGGCATAGATGTTCTGGCCTACTCAGGGATAGGAATAGAAGCTTCTCTCCGATTTTCCTTTTGAAAACTTAAACAAAATGAACTTGTTCTTCAATTTGACTCTGGAAATCCAACTAACCCAACTTTAACAAGAGACTCACTCACTGTCCTCTTGGAAAGAGCATTCAACAGCAAATTATAAGACAGGCTTGTTTACAGAAAAGAAAACAGAAAGTATGAATTTCTATGGATAAACAATTCATACCACCATTAAACATATTCACACTATCATTATTCCTCTGTAGGTTTTACCATGAAGCATAGAGCCTTACTATCTACAAAAGTTTTCCTAGTTTAAAAAAAAAAAAAAAAGGCCATAGACTCCTATGTAGTCTTCATACCAAAGCTACCTTGAAGAGTCAACCAGTCTCCATGGACACAGTCGTATATTCATTAATTTATTCATTTATTCGTGCAAAAATGAGTTACTGAGCTCCTACTATGGTTTACATTATTAAAAGCATTGATCTTCCAGTAAAGACCAAATCCTCAATGAGATAAGGAATACAGATGGGAATTTCTTGAAGGATTTCAAGTAAGACAGTGATATAATTTGCCCATAAAAGGAGTATTCTTGTTATGAACCAAGATTAGATTGTGATACCTGAGAGGGTAAAATGTTAGACTCAGAGCAGAACCTAAAGAGGGAGGTTGAATGATTGGATGTTGGCTTATGAGCATATGGTAACTGCAGGATCCTTATAAGTAGTGTAGAATTCAGAATTTGTTACAACATTCAAGCAGCAGCATCTGTTGATAAGCCATGCAATAAATAGAGGAAAAAGAAGTCAACGCATTATGGACTGAGATGAAATATTCAATGGCATCTCTTAGGTATGAAAGGAAAGGAAGGATGCCAAGCAATGAAGAACTAAGAAAGAGGAATCAGAATCAGAAGAACAGTGGTGAAATTGTTGCCAGAGACTCAGAAGAAAGGTTGAAAGAATTGTTTCTGCAGAAGCCAATCAGGAAATTTAACAAGGTTCTTAGGTGAAAATACGTGTAGTCAAAATTCACAGTCATGTATCAGTGCCAAAGCCATTCTTCAATTTTTTCTGAGTGTAGAGTTTAAGCACAATGTTTTAAAAAGAACTGTAGTCATCGGTTCCCATGTTGACTACAAAGCTGAACACATACGCTTTAAATCTGGGGTAATGCTACTCAGCCACAGCCCTGAGTCTTCGCCAACTTAAAGATCTGTTTGACCTTGGTACCTGTAACTAGGGCGTTTATAGTAAGATATTTTAAAAGTTGGATGTAAATCAAACAGGACCCTACACACCTAGACGTAAGAACTTTCTCCAAAACTTATTTGTCATGTACTTTTCAAATAAGTACTAAAGTGAGACAGAGGGACGAGTCTTTAACCTTGTGTATGATATATTTACTTGTTAAGAGTGCTGAATGAGTGACCCATAATGAGAAAATAGTTCCTTTTCTTCCTGCAAGGCACTGACCTGAGTGGGTCATGTTTCTTAAGATCCTGCTTTGCTGACCCTTCCCCTGGAGTTAGTTAAACAGACAAGTACTCAGGAAGTGCTGACATCAAGTGTGGGTGGACCCTGACCTCATGTCCAGGGTTCCACAGGAACCGACCCACGGCACACCTGGGACCTTGCTGTTGTTCTGCCTTACAGTTCTCTTGTAGGACAGCATGACCTAAAACCTAGCACCATTATAATACTCAGTGCCAGCTGAACTAAAGTGGGGACAAATGATACTCAGTAATGTTTTCAAAATAAAAAATAATTAAAAGATTATTACTCTTGTGTTAATCTGTAAAGCATCAGAATATCAAACTGATCACTTTTTAATGCCACTGAAAATCAGGCTTTTCATATATTCTGATCGGTTACTTTCTTCTGGAAAGTCACACCACATGTACATAACTTTATATCGGAAAGTGTTGGAAATTTGAGCACACAACATAAAATAGCTTCTTTGAATGTGTCTCCTGAACCCCAGAGAGATGCTAATAAATTCGTTTGTGAAGTGTATTCTGCTCTATTCTACCTCTAAAAACCTGCTCTGTGCAGTCTTCCACAGGACAAAACGCACCAACCTATATAAAATTTTAAAATACTTTCATGCTCACCTGTTACTTTTTTTTAACTTTTGTTGAAACATTTATCTGTCCTTGAAAAACATAAACATATGTTTAGGTTGCCCTTCTTGTTGCAAGTATCACTGAGGTAAGTGCTTGTCCTTAGTACTCATGTGATGGGAAAGCACCCTACTGAGCTTCTCTGTCTGACCTAGGACTATCAAAGACTGTCACTGTCTTGACTGCAAACATGGAGAATAATGGACCTGAATGGATGAGTGACAACATGCCCCAGCAGGAGAGATTTCTTTGCCACCAATGGGCTTTATCGTCTTACTCACATAACACATTTATAGGTGTAAATCGTTTGCTGCAGTAGTGCCAATGTATGAAGTATATCCCAAAGTGTGGGTTAGGTAGAGGAGAATGAGAAAAGGTAAGATCAAAGATCGTATGTACTCCTAAAGAGGCAACAGAAATACTTCATGCACAGAGATGCGTGTGGAAAGCAATGACTTTCTCCTCTCTATATCATGGAAAAACAAAAACAAAAACAGGAAGACTCCAGAAATGTGATAATGACTGTTTGGATCATCATTAACAATTAAACACAAATCTCTACAAAATCTAAATTGGCTATTGTCTTAGTTAGGGTTACTATACAACGTATTTAACCTATATACAGTAATAATTGGCTTCTGAAGGGGAAACTATGAAGCTTCCTTTTAAATTTTACGTATTTAATAATACTTTTTTAATTAAATAATCTTATACATGTGAATATTTCTCAAAGTACGCATAACACACACACACACGCACACACACACACACACACACACACACACACACAATTTCAGATGATGCTTTTAACTTCTAGATGTTATCACTTCCTTTGAGTGACTTTATTTTAGAAAATAAAAGCTTGTCTGTTCATGTTTGGAGACAGATTCTTAGAAGTCATACCTGATTCTGTCTTGTTAAACATGTGCACTGTTTTCTAAACAGCACAGGGATTTGCAGAGTTCCCCCATTCCTACTGTTTTCACCATGCTGCTTGGGGTATCATCTCTGTTGTTCACAGTGATGGCTGCCAGGCCTCCTAATTTCCCATTCTGCTTGCTGCTAATACCCTCTCTAACCTCTCATACTGTGCCATTCACTATTTGAAATTCTTCAGTGGATGTTTATTGCTATTAAGTTATAGCCACTAATAAGGTCTTGACTTCACTATATGGTTCATGTCTACAGAGTCATCTCTAGATTGATTTCTGTGTTCCTTAACACATTCTATTCTGAAATTGTTTCACTCCATCAAACTGTCCATGCTCTTAAACAATAATCTTTCTGCCAGCAATCCTCCTTTTTCCTAACACCTTACTCTAAGCATTTTCCATCTTCTTTCAAGTCTTGATTGGGGCATTAATTTCTCAGGGAGAAATTTTCTAGCCCATTGTTTAGCATTGCTTCTCTGTTACATACGCAAGTAATACCTTACAGCTATTATATTGCATATTCTTGATTACTATAATTACTTACTTAGCACCTGCACCCTCCCTGTGATATCACTACAATGAGAAATATGACTAAATCTATTGCAGTTTATCTGAAATATGTCTTAATACCTTTCTCAAATAACTATACCAACAAATGTAGCAAAGCATGTATCCTAAGGCTTTCTTGTTCTTTGTGCTTTAGATAAACCACAGACAGAACCCACAAAATCAGAGAATCACAGTAAAGGACATTGGAAGCATAAGTCAAGATGACAGATTTTCAAAGATGCTGAGGAACAGACCACTCAGCACAGACCCTGAATTCTTGTCCTCTGGAGGAAAGCGGGACACTTATTTGATACACTAGCATTTGCTTTCCATCGTTGACTACTGCGATATTTAACTAGTTAGTATGAATCAGTTTAAAAGTCCTTGGCAATCAGAGAGCTGGGCTTTTGAACAAATATATTTTGCTTAAGTCATTTCCAGGTGACTATACAAAAAAAGACAAGAAAAAAAAAAAAAACCAAGCCATTTTCTTGAGAAGACCCAACAACAAGTAATGAGACAATCCAAGTGATGACATGCAGACTTGCTGAACAGAGAGAAGAGAGCGTGTAGACCGGAATTAAGGGAAGATGTGTTAGTCCGGTACAACTTTTCGTTTTCTTCCTGCTGAGTGAGTTCAATGGTTGCCTGATAGGAAGTATTTGAACAGCTCTTAGCACATCACTGAGAATGACAGCGGTGTTTGTTCCATTTTCTAGCCACTCTCTGAGCAGTTTCCCAAATAAGGAAGCTCTGGTGCACTGAAATAGTACAGCTGAACTCAGTTTTATGATGTCTGCACCACCTCGTCCCCCCCACTTTCACATCAGACTCTTGTTCCTCACACTAAAGAAGTTCAATGAGCTGGCTTGCTATAGAATCACTCGTTTTCTTTCTGGTTTATCTGTGGTTCATGTAGTTCACCCGCCCCTTTATGTACATCTGCCTCTTTGATATTCTAAACCCCCCAATCTTTTCTAACCTAATGATATTACAAAATAATCGATGGTATTTAAAGAGAGAATCAGTGTCTCTATATTGACTATAATTTTCACAGCTCAGGAAAGCTTGACCCCAGTCCTCCATGACACTTACATCCTATGTTACACATTACTGTGACACCTTATGACCTGACCTGAAAACACTTAGGCAAGACTGTAATTGTGTAGTTGCTCATGAAACATCCTTGTGTACTGTCAACCCAACAGTGTTGTGAATCAGAGAAGCCCAGTGCATGCTAGCCACATAGCCTCACTTCTACAGAATAAACACCCATTGCTTTGTAAAAGTCATCACACAAGTCTTCGGATTTGCAAAGAAACAATTCAAACTGGTTGATTTAAAAATTTATTTACAAATAAATAAAATACAGGTTTGGATTTGACTAAATGAAAGACTTCCTAGTTAGAATATTATTGCCTTCTTTCAGCCTAACATTTTTTATTTGAGATTCATAAAAACTATTTTCAGAAACTGTTTATTTGAGCTTTCATAAAAAGTCCTTTCTGGTCTCAAAATATATTTGCAATAGTAAACTTCTTGAATGTCAATTTCTTTGTGTCAGCACAGTGTTCTTTGCTTTTTAAATATTCATATCATCAACATTATAAAATCAAAATCCTTGTCCAGTAATAGAGACCTCTCACAATCTAAAGCAATCTTATTTTTTACTATTGCCTTGAATCATTCCTAAACTGTATTTTCACAAAGTTGGTTATTTTCTTTCCCTTCCACATAGTTTTGCATAAAATGTCTCTTTGTTGTGTGCCTTATCTTGTTATATATCTTAAATATCTACTCCTACCCTTGTTTTAGAATGCTTAATATGAAATTTTAAATTTTAATTATGTTTAACAAGTAAGCTATCAACTGTAACAATACATGCTTATCTGTCTTCCACACCTGCTGCCACTAATAAATGATCTAACCAGAGGCTAAGGGGAAAAAAATAAGCCTAGCACTTAGAAGATAAAGTCAGGAGGTGGTAAGTTCAAGACCATCCTCGGCTATATAGCAAGAACCTAAATCCAAAACAAGAAAAAAAGAGAGAAACAGAAGAATGAAAGGTGAGGAAGGGAAAAAACATAAGGGAGGAAGAGGGGAGAGAGGAAAAGAGGAAGGGAGGAATAGCAGATAGAAGGAATAAGAGACAGAGAGACTGAGAATCTTCAATTCTACAGATCAGAACTAATTTGCATGCCATTTTTACATCATGGGAAACTAAAGTCTGCCATTCAGAAATGCAGATGCATTTCCAGAGAGGTGTCTGCACCTCAGGAAGAGGACAAAGTTGTTTTTCATGTACTTGAGACAGTATTTTGACTACATGGATCTTACCCTATTGACATCCATCACATTCATCTCTTATTGGCTTAAACACACAGAGCTTTTCAAGTACCAGAGATCTTAAGCAATGTTTTCCTGTGCCTGGACTGCATTCATTTCCTCACAGTATTCACTAGCTCTGGGTGTCTGAATGCAGATATTCTGAGATGAAGTAAAGCTTAAGGACCATATGTTTCAGGCAATCGCTGTGAGGAAACAGCTGCCATGACGCTGGGAGCACTGTTCTGTTCTCCGTGAGACAGAAGGCACTGAAGGCACTCACTTCCACTCCAATGACGAGAGCTCAGGAAGGAGGTGGAAGACCTACACTGCCTTTCCTTTGAATCATTCAAGCCATTTCTCTCACCCATAGAAGAAAAATAACTATTTCCTCCAAGAAACATCTAATTCTGGAGAAAACGCTGTATCCTTGCAAATCAGCATACCACCAGTATGAACAGTTGTAATAACCAAGAAATCTTGATCAAAGAAATAGCTCAAATGATGGTGACCAGTTACATATCTTAAGGTAAGTCTATTCAGATATAAGATGTGACTATATAAAGTTAGATTAAGAAACATGAAGAAAAAACAGTATAATTAAACAACAACAACAACAAACCCAACATGGGCCTGGTGAGAAGCAATTTGGGAAGGTCTAAGAATATATGTGATCTAACTGAAGGCTTACTAAGTGTGTATTATAGACTCACCAGACTCGATACCCTGGTGTAAACCACTGCTTCCTCTCCCCTGAAATGTCAAATAGCATCATTGTTCTCTTTCTTCATTTACTCCATCCTAATAGAAACTTTTCATATGACAATTAGGATGATTTTTAAAATTTGTGTTCCCATGAATTATAATGTTGATAGAAAGCATGTGTAAACAAAATAAATATCAACTGCTATTGATCCTTTTGTTTTCTAGGGTGGAAAGGGTCTACTTGTACTGGTGGTTGAGTTGGGTTTGAAAGTTGAAAATATATAAAAGGGACAAAGTCCAAGGTACGTTCCAAGTGACCTGATTATATAATACTCATCTCTACTAGGGACCAGGAGCATCCAGAGTTATCCAAATGATGCCCATGTCATTGATAGTCCCCAGCACTCTAATGCCACACATCTTTTATTGTGTTCCATCATAAGAACCAGAAATGCACCTGTACCCGATACAGTACCCTGTAACCTGATAATATCCTTTGTACCAAAGCCCACTGTAATGCCCTTCTAAGCTCTCTGGCTGCTCAATGATTGGCTCTATCTGTATCAGTCAGTATATGGGATTGAGGATTCTCATCTTCATAGTAAGCAAGTCCGGAACCCAAAACACCTCTCAAGTATTATAATGTATTTAATATGTTTGTTTTTCATTTGTTGTTTGCTATGCGGAGGCATTTCTTACTGTGTAGCCTAGGCTGGCCTCAAACTCATGATTGTCGAGCCTGAACCTTCCAAGTGTTGGAACTGTAAGCATGCAGTACCAAACCAGTAATGCTTCATTATTAATGGTGATATATAAAAAGTACAACAATTTCCGAATACTTTATGAGGGATGTTTGAGCTGTCGCCTGACAAGTTGATGCCTAAAAATTTCACCGATATTGAAGACCCAGAATTTCTCTTGGATTTATCTCACACCTTTTGAAATTATTTTTCTTACAAAGGTGTCCCAATGTGCTTAAAACTTCTTGCTCACTCATCTAGTCTCATCTAGCACATCAATATGTCCTTTGCCATCAACAGATTATTAAGCTATCTTAAGACTATAACAAATGTTATATGAGTGAAAATAGACCTGGGGCAAAAAATAAATTGTTCCACATAATTGTGAGCTTCCCCTCAGTTTCTTTCTGATGGGAATGAACAAGATTATGTTTTCTAGATAGATAGCCATAGAGTGCATGAATCGGCAGTGTTAATTTGCAGGGAGGGTTTCTTCTTGAGTGAGTCTTCTGAACTCATTGTCATCTGTAATGGCTCATCCAGGTTTTTATATAAACCAAATTGATAGATTTTAAGTGGAGACATGGTGGCAATTACCTTCTGGCATGCTTTACATCTTTTAGGGAAGGTCTAATTTCTACTACATTACTCTGATTTATTAACTTGGCATGTTGATCCAAGTTGTGAGGCTTCAGTTTCATTTTCCACACTATATCAGCTCTTAAGTGGGAGATTTAACCACAGTCATTATGGATTGTATGGATAGCTAGACAAACAAATGATATGTAGACAGATAGGTATTAGGTGTGTGGGTAGATAGATGATATATAAACAGATAAGAGAGAGAGATGATACTTAAGTAGATGATAGATAGAAGATGCATCCAAATAATAGAAATATGACTACCACATGAGTCTGCATTACTCAATATTAAGTTAACCCAATATAATCTAAGAATTTCTTTAATGACAGGAAAATGTTTCTGGACTCAAATAGAGTATACCAAGCCTTATACATTCAGATTTAGTATGGACTACCTTTAAAGGTATGTGAATTTCACTAGTAGAAGCTCTAAGGAGATAATTTATTTTCAGGGTGTTTTCTGATACGAACTTAGTCCCAGTGGATAAGCTCTAAGCCAAAGTACTAGACGAGACTGAGAAAATGATTTTGATATTTAAAGGAATACACTTAAGATTGCTTGCCCACTGTGTACTAAGACTGTTTGTTTAACCTACTTTTAAGACAACAATATAATAGCCAATCTTTCCTGCCTTGAATTCTCTATGTAATCATCTTTTACAACCTAAGAAAATGCATGGTTTCAATCTTAAGTTATACACATATCCATGCCCCTGACCCAGAGTAATTCATGTGTATCATTTACTGAAAGAAACATATGCAGAAGTTGAAAGTGACTTCCTAAACCCTACCACAAATGTTGAAAGCAGTCATTTATAGTTATTGATTGATAAACAATGATGTCTGCTACCTGGGTCAGTTGGGATCAGTTGAAGCCAGAAACGTAATACCTTGTAAAACTCTGTTAAAGATTTCTGTAAAGCATCCCATTCCTTACCCTGGGTGGTGCTTTTGATGCTGGTCAATAGATATGAAGCAAAGCAGTTTGTCAGAGAGAGAGAGAGAGAGAGAGAGAGAGAGAGAGAGAGAGAGAGACAGAGACAGAGAGAGAGACAGAGAGAGAGAGAGGGAGAGAGAGAGACAGAGAGAGAGAGAAGACAGGGAGAGAGAGAGAAGACAGGGAGAGAGAGACAGAGAGAGAGAGACAGAGAGAGAGAGGGAGAGAGAGAGAGAGGGAGAGAGAGAGACAGAGAGAGAGAGAGAGAGAATACACAGACACAGAGGGAAGACACTGGTTGCATGAAGTAAAGAACTCAAATCTGGGTTCACTCTTGATTAAATGACTTTTATTTCTTTCTTTAATGTAACATTGATGCATTCTCCATAACTCAAAGTTAATCACTAATTACTACATGTAATCTTCACTAATAACTACATGTAGTAATCTCTGAAGATGCTAACACTCAGTTTATCAGTGATAACTTTGTCTCCCAGTCCTCACCTTAATTCTTTCATCAATAGATTCCTTTGTTATCAATTTACTAAGTGGAGTTAGAAGTTTGACTTTTCTCAATAGAATTTATTAATTTTACAAATATCTTTCTCAGTTTTACTGCAATGATGTGCACTGTACACTAGACATAAGTATATAATATTCCAAGAGACTCTCCTGGCTTTTGCTCTCATTGCCTTCAAAGCCTACTAGGAAAATAAACATTAGAAACAGTAGATGTACACCAAGCTCCACAGTGTGGTCTGAGAAATCAAGCAACAGCTGGAGACCCTGAAGATCTGGTAGCTGTTTAGTCCTCATAGCTGAACATCTCAACAGCCACAACCTAACACTGAGCACTTGGGGAGTTCCTGGAGACCAACTGGTCTTCAGTTCACACTGAAAATCTAGAAAAAAAAAAAAAACAACAACAACAAACCCCACTGTTCTCTGATGTCAGTAAAGTATGGCAAACAGACGTGGCAGCATTAGAGTGGCTGAACTCTCCAGAACGCCATCAAAGCAGGCAAGCCAAAAGCCAAATATACATTTTTATAATTTGTCTTCCACTTTCTGTCACACATTGGGACTGTTTTCCTTCAAATCTATTAGAATGACATCATCAGTGTAGAAAAAAAGCATAATGTCCTACAAAATGGCAAAGTGATCAAAGTCCAGTAAACAATAATGTGGAGAAAAGCAGGACAGCTAATACGAGCCTGGAGAAATCAGGAAGGTATGAAGTTATGTTCTGGTGCTGTTAATTTTCTTCCACTATGGCACTCCTGGGCATATACCTGAAAGACTCTTCACCAAACCACAAGAAAACTATGTTCATAGTGCTTTATGTGTAATAGCCAGAAACTGGAAACAACCCAGATGGCCCTCAACTGAAGAATGGATTTAAAAAACAATAACATTTACACAATGGAATACTACTCAGCTATTAAAAACAAGGAAATTATGAATTTCTCAGGCAAATGGATGGAACTAGAAAATATCAACCTGAGTAAGGTAACCCAGACCCAGAAAGGCACACATGATATGTGCTCACTTATAAGTGGATATAAGCCATGCAGTACAGGATAACCAGCCTACAATCCACAGACCCAAAGAAACTAAGAAACAAGGAGGACTCAAGGGAGGATGCTTGAATCCCACTAAGACGGAAAAAAATAGACATTGGAAGTGGAGGGAGAGAAATGGCTTTATTTCTAACAACAGTAAAACTCTGTATAGTAAGAACAACTATAAGAACTGTGAGGGTAAAAATTATATTCAAAATGTTTAGTTCATCTGTATTTGGCAACTTTGGAGAAAATATTCTAGTATCTGGAATACTTTATTCCTTTGATATTTCTATAATTAACTAAATCAGTACCTAATATGATTACAAGTGTAGTTGACTAACTTGTATTTCTTAATGATCCTTAGCAGTTCATGATAATTGCTCTCAAAAGACTAAGTCTATACATAACTTGTTAAATGAGCTGCATTCAAGTTACCTACACATGTACATGAACAAGAATTAAATCATATATACAATATGTTGTGGCAAATATAACCTTAAATTTCTATTATACAAAAATCTACACCCTTCTAAAATACTTGAGACTTGTTGCTTTCTCAATCTAAAAGGACATACAATAATCTACCCTACAACCATAAGGACTTTCTGTGCCCACCCCAGCTGTGAATAATGACACAGAGACTTATACTTATTTATAATAGCTTTTGACCTTACCTTAATCTTGTTCCCAACCAGCTCTTATACCTTAAGTTGTTCCCTACATATTAGTCTATGTTCTGTCCTGTGGTTCATTATTTCTTAGTCTCTAGTCCTGTCTCCTCCTTCTTCCCTCATGTCTGGTTGGTGACCCCTGCTGGAGACCCTCTGTCCAGAGCTTCTTTCCCAGTCTCTGGGACTAGGAAAGTGGAGTCTTAATTGAAGTTCTGGCTGAAGAAGCCAGGGAGGCTGGACCACCTGGGGCTAGCCACTTTGACTTCACTGGGGTCTGGACTTTTGCTCTGAAAACACTGAACTTTCAAAGGTCAGATTGGAGGGACATTTCTGTGTTAACACATGTATGGAAGGTACAGTGTACACAAATTAGCAAATGATGATTTTCTGCTCTATGTTTGAACAGGTGAAAGGCATCTGTGGATCTTTACAAGTGCATTTGGACTGCATAACCAAACTGTAATAGGGTGTTATAAGTCACCATCCATGCCATATGAAAGGACAGCATGCAATAATAAGTCAAGAGGCCCTGGTAGCCAAAGAAGATTCATTGTCTACTGCAGATACATGCATATCTCAGCCAGTACCTGTGCTGGTCCCATTGGGGGGGGCAGTCAACATTCACATGACCTGTTTTATTATTCTTCTGAGTCTCTTCCTTCAGATCTGAAGCCAAGATTTTCAGGAGGTCAAATCTAATCTTTATTAACTTTGAAGGAATACATAGCTTTTCATTTCCTGTGGAGACAAATACATAGCCTCTTCCCCAATGCAACACATTTGCTGACTTAAATTTTGAGATTAATCTATCCATAAAGTATATAGAATGATTTAATTCAGCAATCCTTTCCAAAATCAAGCATTTTTCAGTAGTGGGCTACCTGACTAATTGATATTTTGAAATTTAAAGTTAATAAATCATTATGTAATCTATCTCTAGGATATCTCATAACCTCCTTTTGTTTCATGAGCATTTCCTTTAAAGTGCACTCATATATTTCCATAATTGCTTGACCTCTAGAATTGTAATGTATGTCTGTAACATGTTTTATGTTATAATATTTTAAAATTTGTTGCATTTTATTGGAAACATATTCCAGAGTATTATCAGTTTTAATCTGTAAAGATATCCCTAAGATAGCCATCACTTCTAATAGATGTGTAATTACAGAATCAGCATTTTCAGACTCAAGGCAGAAGCCCATTGGGATGTTGAATAGGTATCAATTATATGATGGGCAGGCTTTAATTTTCCAAACTCTACAAAATGAAACACATCCATGTGCAAATTTAATTTCTTTGGGTACCTTTAGGGTTACTTCTAGTAGGTAGTGGAGATTAATTATAAAAAGAACAAGTGAAACAATTTTTTGTCATTTCCAAGGCTTGTCACCAGGTTATAGAAATTTTCAAGCTTTACTCCTTACATGATGCCTTTTTTAAAATTTTTTGTTTCTTCAAGTTACAACTGAATCACAATCCTCTCCCTACTCCCCCCTCCAATCCCATCCTCCCACCCTCTTCCCCCTCAATCTCCCATCCTCTTCCCCCCTTTTTTTGAAGTTTAAGGTATATCTTTCCCCCCAACAGATCCCCCTTTCAGTCCAACAAATGGCTCTTTCTCTTATAACAATAAATACAATATAAAACAACAGAAATAAATAGGCCACAATTATGAGAGTTGTATGGCTTAATATACATTCCCAATGTCCAGTCCATATGTATTTGGCACCTGACTTTAACATTCTACTATCTAACCATCTCCATGAGTTTAAAGTTCTATATCTAACTCAGCTTTCATACTAACTTGCATTCACACTTTTAAAAACATCTTCTTAGATACAGAACACCCTCTTGATTCCTAAACAACTCAAAATTTAATTATGAGACTCTACTTATCTAGTCTTCAACCACCTCAGAGACCTGAGAGGGATAAATATATCTGATTATATAGGAAGTGCAGGGCCCACAGCTTACAAAATTAAGAAATGACATACCAGTGGCTGCCTGGACAGTTCCCAGTTTCTCTCCATACATTACAGCATCGATCTTCAGCCATTTGGCTCCGTTTCTCTGACAGACATTGATTGTAGAGCAGGAATTATGAAGGACTTGCCTACCCTGTCTTGGCAGAGCTAGGCTGTTGACTTACCTGCTTCCAAGTTTTGTCCTTTTTGGACAGCATTCTGTCTACAATTGAAGCAAGGGTTTTTTCTTGCCAAGAGATAAGCTTGCCATTAATTCAATCATCTCACAATGGAGATTCTTCGATGCTCATCTTCTACTTGGAGTAGAATAGGGGGTGCTGTCAGGAGCTGACATATGTTGATATCAAAAATCTTAAGTTAAGAAAACATCTTTAAATGCCATATTCTGCAGACCTCTTGAGGTTTTTGAGGATACCCTATCTATCTCTTGTATATATAATTAGATAAGCAAATGTTGCTTGTCTCTTAGCAACTTGATTTCTGATTAGCTTAGAAAATAACTGTGATAGACTGTCATAGTACCTAACAAAATGACAAGCTTGAATGACTATTAGTTTGCATTTCTTAATTATCCTAAACAGTTTATGAAAGTTGGTAGCAAAAGACGGAAACTTTACATTTCATTTTTAAGCATTACTGCGTGGTGTTAGCCAATGCCTTTAACTCCAGCAGAGACAGGAGGATCACTATAGAGTTAGTTGTCTTATAAATTCTGGAGTTACAAGAAACAGGGTGGTGATGGTGCACACCCTTAATCCCATCATTTGAGAAGGATACACCCTTAATCCCAACACACTAGAGACAGAAACTGACAGATCTCAGAGCTCAAGGTCAGACTAGCACAAAACAAGCTCTAAATAGAGAAAAACTTTGATCCAGGGGTGGAGGAGCACATCTTTAATCCCATCAGGTGGGAACCACATGTCTTTGATCCTAATACTTAGAATGCAGAGATAACCACATAGGATTTGGAAGGATTTAAGTTTAAAAGCTACTTACAAAAGGCATGCTGAAATTCAAACAAATTGTCCTTTGAGATCTCAAAATATATACACTAAAGGTTTGTTTAGCTCCAAAATATCATAATAATTTCTTCTTTAATCCGAATTGAAAGATAATACTTTTTATATTGTCAAAAAACCAAATTTGCTCCAGGAAAAAATATTACCTGACTCCCTCCCCCCCAAAAAAAAGGTAGTGGCTCAGAGTTAGGATTAGGGCAGGGCTCTGTTCTTATCTTTCCAGGAGATTTAAAGCATCCATCCAAGGAATCCAGGGACAACTGGACAACAAAAACCTCAAGACAAGTAGCCCAGACAATCCAGCCTTTTAGACTTCCTCAATAGCTGTTTCCTCAAAAGTCAACTCCCACAACACCTCAAAATTGCTAAAATTGTTCAGCTCCACAGACTGCTCCAGCCAGAACTTCATTAAAGCCCTGAAGTTCAGCTTCTGTCTAAGAACTTCTTAGGACATTTAAATAGCTGAGCACAAAAGGACTGAACATCAAATGATTCTATTAACATTTTTAACCATTTTTTCATTCTTATTTGGGCCCCAAACCAGTTTACTACATCCCAAATCAGCAGGAAGTCATTTTAAGAGAGAGACGTCCGATCCCCAGAAGATGGGGAGGGTGTGTCCCCCCCCTTTGGTCATTTGATGGATAATAGAAAATCTTGTTATTTAGGGGAAGAGATTACAAACTGTTAAATGGTCTTGTTTAATAGTTTTGGAGGTTAGACTCAGGGACTTCTCTCTTTTTCTTTTCTGTATCCTTCTTTCTCTCCTATGTAGGAGTGAACAGACTTAAGAAAAAATGGGACATAGACATAGCATAGGAAAGATCAAGAAAAAAGGACAGATTATTGAATATGTCCTTATACCTTTGTATGTTGATACCAAATTAATATTATATTTGGCTAAATTGGTATTGATCTTTGTATATTAATGCAAAATTAAGATTGCATTGGGCTACATCAGTATTGATCTTTGTATACAAAATTAAGATTATATTTGGCCACAATGGTATTGACCCTTGTATATTGATGCAAAATTAAGATTGTATTGGGCTACATAGGTATTGATGTTTGTATACTGATACAAAATTAAGATTATATTTAGCCACATTGGTATTGATCTTTGTATACTGATACAAAATTAAGGGTAATGCTTTATAAAGGTATTGTACATGATGCCTTTTAACAAAATTTGAAGCTTCTAATATATGTCCTATTCATAATTGATCTATCTCCTTATTTCCTAGTGCCAGTGGTACTGGCAAATGTGAATGAGACCAAATACAGGTTATATATAATGGATGATCTCTGTTTCAAATTACCTGTTGTAGTTGTATAAATGACAAAGTTAATTCTGAATCACCTGGAATACGTTCAGTAGTTTCTATATGCAAAACAAGCCTTTCTTCATATGTAGGGTCAGTAATTATATTAAGAGATTCTGGAAAATCTAATAGGACCATGAGAATAGTATATAGTTCTGATTTTTGAACTGAAATATTTGGGCTTGAATTACTTTGTATTTCCTGACTTATAGCCTGTCATATCTAATTTTTGGCATCTGTATAAAAGGTAAGAGTTTTAGAAATCGGTGTTCCTTTTATTATATGAGAATGAATCCAGATAGTTCTTTTTATAAACTGAAGTTGCTTGCTTTGGGGGTATTTTTTGTTAATTTCCCCCCCCCCAAAAAAAATACTGCAAGCTCTTTTCCAGTCCTCATTGATTATCAAAACTGAGATAATCTCAGCATTAGCATAAGACACTATAATAATCTCAGCTGGGTCTGTTCCAGCTAATTGATGAATCTTATTCTTCCTTTCATAATCAATTCAGAAATCCATTCTATACAGGGTTTTAAATTTTTTTACTCTGTTTTTATGTCTTAAAACATTCTAAGATATAATTTTCTCTATACATATGAATTCCTGTGGTATAATAAGTACAAGGCAAAAATACCTAAAATACAATCACACTTGCCATCTAAGAGATCCATGTGTGCATCCTGCAATCTCTTTTCTACCAGTGCCATTTCTTTCTCAGTTTCAACTGATGATAATTTTTTTGGACTATTTATACCCAAATCACCTTGTAAGGTTTGAAATAAGTTACTTAGCTCTTGAATAGTCAATCCAATTATGGGCCATAGCCAGTTAATACCGTCCAGCAATTTTTGAAAGTCATTAAGAGTTTGTAGCTAATATCTTCTGATTTGTACTTTCTGTGGATGGATTTTTGTAGACTTATTTTATATCCTAGAAAATTGATAGAATCTCCTCTGTGCTTTTTCAGAAGCAATCTGTAATTCCCAGCAAGGCAAAATTATCTTTATTTCAACAAATATTTTTATAAGATATCTGTATTAGAATCAGCCAGTAAAATATCATCCATGTAATGATAAATTATAGATTGAGGAAATTGTTTATGAATTATTTCTAACAAAATATTGACACAAACTGGGGATGTTTAACATTCCTTGTGTCAAGACCTTCCACTGGTACCTTCTAGTCAGTTGTTGATGGTTAAATGTGGGTACAGGGAAAGCAAACTTTTCTCCATCTTGTTTCTATAGGGTATTTTAAAAAGCAATCTTTTAAGTCAGTCACTTTAATAGGCCATGCCTGGGGCAACAAAGAAGTTCAAAGGGATTCCAGGTTACAAGGAATCCATGGGCTGAATTACTTTATTAATTGCTCTCAGATCTGTTCGCATCCTCCATTTTCCAGATTTCTTTTTAATGACAAATAGGAGAATTCTAAGGATGGTTGGACTTTTCTATATGTTGAACCTCCAGCTGTTCTTGGACCAGCTGCTATAGGACGAGTAACTTGTCTTTATTTAAGAACCATTGATCTACCCGAATAGGTTTATTAGCTAACCACTTTAATTTTAGGGCATTTGATATTTTATCTGCAGTGGCACCCCCATGCAAATTTAGAAAGCCAGTTTCCACTGTGTCCTGCAAATGGACAGCTTAGACAATCTGTAACTGTTTTTGATATTTTTCTATATCTTTATCAGAAACATCTCCTATTTTATAGCTTATCTTATCCCTCAAGTTGAAGAAATGCTAATCTGTGTTTCTCATTGTTGTAATAGATCTCTTCCCCATAAATTCATGGCTATGTTTCTCACATATGACCTTAATCTTCCTATCTGACCTTTGGAACCTATACATTTAATCCATTTTAGACATTGTTTTACCTAAGACAATGTCACAGTCCCTATAAGCTATATAGATATTTTTTGAAGTGGCCAAGTTGGATTCCAAGAATCTTGTGAAAATACTGTTACATCTGTTCTGGTATCCACTAGCCCTAAAATCTCAATTCCATCTAATTGCAATTTCAACTTTGATCTCTGATTATTTATAGCAGTTTGCCAAAATATTTGTTTCCTGGTATCTTTACAATCTTTTTATCCATTGGAGGAGTAAAGCTTACAATAGTGCTAACTATCATATGTAACCGATCTTTTAAATTATTATTTAACACTTATTTATTTATTTACTACTAAATTCACTTATAACAAACACCAACAATTTCTTAACTATTAATCCTATAAATTCCTACAACCCCTTTAACGTATCCACTAAACCTATTGATAATTATTTTCCTAACCTTTTAGAAGGATATAGTCTCTTGGGCAGGTCTTCAGTCGTCAGGAACACAGTCTTTGTTGTAGATTCTTTAAAGCACTTAGCAGTCTTTTTCTGGAATATCTCAGATGCAGGTTCGTCAGGATAAGTTGGCTATCACAGTCTCACCTTAAATAAGGCTTGATGCTTTCTTCTCTCTGGGAGACCCCAGCCCCTTCGCATCAGCAACTCTGCCTCAGAGTCCTTAAAGCCAGGCACAGTTTCCTTTAGGCCGCTGTTTGGACAGGTCAAACCCCTCCAGGCAAAAGATGAGCCACAGGGTTTAGTCCTTGGCCTTTTGGTGTCTTGCTCAGGCTTTCTTTGCTCACCAGCTTCTTTCTGCTTCAGGGAGAGAGCTGGCCATCAATGGCCAGCCCTTTTTTCAGCAGGATTCTTGGAGCTCTCTAGCATCAGGGGCCTCTTCTCCTTCTGGGCTCCATGCACTGTCCTTAAATAGGAGGAACTCTGATTCAGCTTAATTTGGGCTCCGCCCACTTAGCAGCTGAAAACAATGTCAGGCCAGATACTTTGTTTCTTCAAGTCTATTGAGTCTTTCCTGTTTTTCCTGACTTCAACCTTGCTTTTCAGTCTATTAAGTCTTTCCTGTTTTTCCTGACTTCATGCTGATAATGTTGTTCATGCCCCGAATTAAGAGACAGTATCAGAAACTCCTATATATTTTCTAAATCTAATTTATCTAACCCCTACAATCATATCAGACATTAATTTTTCTAGTTGCTCTCTGAAACAGTCTCTTCTTGGCTGGTAAGGAACAAATGTATCATGTTGGGTTTTGGTGGGGCCTGAGCAAAGCCTCTTAAGCCATTTCCCAATTGTAAGGATTTGCCTCTTATATCTCTGAATCATCTGTGTTCATAAGCTCTCTACCCACTCTTTCCACATCTTTTATATATACCAGGAAGCTTTCTCCCAGGATTATCATTAGAGAAAATATTATCCTTTGGAACTGTTTATCTACAGTCCTTTAGGAAATGACCAGGTCTTCCACAGCCAACACACAGACATTTTGAGCTCTCATACTTTTAGCAATTGCCTTATGCTAGTAAGTAATTCTCTTATGCTAGCTGGAAAAAATATTGTACGTTTTCTAACAGGCTTAAACTGCCATCCTGTAACTTTGTCATTGCCTGTCCTATCATAGCAATATTAAAAGCATAAGATCCAATATCTGCAGTAGTTTTGATCCATTCATAAGCTAAAATTTTGAATTCACAAATTCAAAAGCTAAAGAGTAAATTAACACATCTCTTGTATCTGGATCTGATATTTCCATATTTACTGCTAAAATTAATCCTTGTAAAACATCAATAAAATATTCTTCTGAGCCCTGGTTTTTCTTGGTAAATGATTCAGATCATTTTCCTTGTTGTTCTACCTTGCCCCAAGCATTTAAAGTTATTGTATGACTTTCTCTAAGGTGATATCATCAAACACAATCTGCATTCATAAATCAGCATACAGACCTTCACCTAGCAACCGATCCTTGACAATATTGATACCTCTAGTCTTATTATATTGCTCCATAGCTGAAGCCTCTTTTCTCCACCAAGTCAACCACTGCAGCTGAGGGCCAGCTTCTAAGATATTAAATCTTTTCAGTCTTTTGTAATTACACAGTTTTTAGTGGCCCAGTTAATTTGTACCTGTTTCACATAGGGTGAATGCATGCCATAGGCTATCATTCCCTCTTTAAATCTTTTTAGATCTAGCATCTATATGGAATGCTATCCAAATTCTCCATAACCTTTTAGATTTCTTTCATCTGTAAGTAATTCTCTTATGCTAGCTGGAAAAAATATTGTAGGTTTTCTAACAGGCTTAAACTGCCATCCTGTAACCTTGTCATAAGGTGGTGCTATAGGGTTTAGATTGAATTCCTCTGGGATAGCTTGAGAAAATTCTTTATTGTGATTTAAAAGATTCTCTAAATTCTGTTCTACTGCTTGTAATTTAAAATTCCTCCTCTCAATACTCTCTTTATCTCAGTCTACTTCTTATGAATTTGAGGGAGAAGGACAAGGAGATTCTCTTCTTTCTTCTTTCTTCTGATTTTACTTAGAAAAGTCATAGAAAACTACAATCTTACTGAACATATTATAATTAGTTCTATGCTGATAATGAAAACAAAACTATGGGATCCAAATGCTCTTTGCTAGAGTGTTTCCATTTTTTAACATAGAAAATATTTTCCTTTCTTAAATCTTGCTAACTCTCTCTTTTTCCTTTGGGAACTTCACTTTACTATGCATATTTACAAAAAATTTTTACATATTTCTTTTTTACCACTTCCAAACTTAGGGTTTTTTGTTTGTTCGTTTGTTTGGTTGGTTGGTTTGGTTTGGTTTTTGTTTGTTTGTTTGGTTGGTTGGTTGGTTGTTTTTTGTTTTGTTTGTTTTGTTTTTACTTAAGTTAACCTCTGTCCTCTGGGGACTGCCCACTCCAAGCATGAATTGCCAGATCTGAGGTCTGGAATTTTAGATTCTCGGACTCCACTGCTCCTCTCCATGCTGATGTACCTGGTTGATCTCATGCCTGGATTCTCTCATCCCCCACCCATGTGTCTGGAACTAATTGCCAATCTGGGTCTCATCTCTGAGGCTGGATTTCATGTCCCACATTTGATGCCAGATATTGTGATGCTTTTGCAAATCCCACTTAAGGTTTCATTAAGACACAGAGACATCTATACAGTTTAAAGCTGTTGAGCTTTTGCTGGAGAAGCCCTTAACTAGTTACTAACTTAGCATGACTTCTCCTGCACATGGTCCTCACTACCTACCTACCTGCACCATTCCATTTTCCTTCTGCCTCTGTCCCTGTCCGTCTGCATCTCTGTGCATCTATCTCTGTTTGCTGGAAGTCCTGCTCATACTTCCTGCCCCAGATCCTTCCACTAGCTCTTTATTATGTAAAAACCCACATTCCTTATTCAACTGACAGCTGGGGAAGGTCACCCAAGCTTATTTTTTATAGACAAGAAGAAATATTTACATATCTGGCTAGTTGGGCATTGTTAGCTTCAAATAACAATTAAGAACACACTATTTCATAGCCAGAAAATACAATATTTGTAGGTCACCCCAACAAATAACATTATAAAACTTATAACCATGAAACAAGTTGGCTTAAATACAACCTGCAGAGAACCACATCCAAGTTTCCAGCACTTCAGATTATCCACCCCTTAGAGGTTTCCTGAATCCTTTTACAAAGAGAGTATCTCTTGTACTGTTACAAATTATAGTCAACTATCATTTCTCATTGTGATTAATAAATCCATCTAACATGTCTACTTCTATACCATCCTAGAATCATCTTCTAAAAGAGATGCTGATGATTATTATGTAAGGCCTATTAAATTGCTAACACAATAGTGACATAATAGTGACCAAGGAGATATTACAGGAGTCCCTGTCATAGTTTTCAATAGTGGGTGGCTACTCACTTTTATCAAGCATGATGTACCAACTTGGCCTACTCAAATATTCATGAGAATTTAAGAGTGGGAGAATTCAAATTTATAATGGGTATATACAAAAGTCTCCATTCTGGATCTCATTATATCAACCTTATTTTATCTAGTTGTGAACTTTTCATCAGAGACCTCTTAGGTTGTATATTCCATGTCTTAAAATGTTTAAATCTCATTCTAATCTTTAATTCAGTCTTTTCTATGACTTACTCAGTTTTCAAAGTTTATCCTGAATGATTAATCTGGGTCTGTTGTTTTTTTTTTTCTTTTAAGGTTTTTAAGCAAATGCACAAACTGGACATTTCCTAAGTCCTTATGATTACTATTATCTCCATATTGTGTTAAAGTATAAAAGTTATCACAAGTTTTAATGGGTTTCTTCCACATTCACCTGAATACAATATACTAGTGAGGGAGACTTAGTTGTTATGATGCTGTGACAGTCCAGGGTCATCAATATCCCATGAACCATTAATTGTAATGATTTCTGTTGTCATGTGACTAATGCATGGTCTAATTAGAACTCGACTGTCAAAATCACTTTAAAGTATAATTAGTTTGAGTTCTTTAAATGGAAAGCCTAGAGTATAGGGCTGTTCTGAAGATAGTTTGCTTAGGGTCCAATTCAGGGAGCCTAAGATAAATGGTAGAGAAAATATGCCAAAGAAATATATATATATATATATATATATATATATATCCTCTATGGAGCACAAGGAGACAGTGCCTGCATGACCTTATAAAATACTGTATCCAGGATTCTCAAAATTTTCCTACTGAAGGATGGAAAACTGCACTAACTTCTTAGTTAAAAATTGATGTTTAGGACACAATATTTCCCAAACTTGCTGAGTTGCTGACTCAAACAGCAACTGACCAAGGTCTGTTGAAGCCCAAATGTTTACAGGCACGGTAGCTGAACAAAGAGAGGACATGGGCCTAGAAGTAGCAGTGAGCTTGAGGGCTTCAAGCAAGTAGAAGACAAGTGGCTGCCTCCCTGGTGATACTCTACATGGCTTGGCATAACTTGATGAATTTCTGTTGCTAAGATCAACACAGTTTTCATGAGTTGTGTTCCCTTTCCCGCATATGACCTCTTTGTCTTTGCTCTTATATCCAGCTTATGTTCTTTCTGTTCCTTAAACCTGTCATGTCACATATCAATGGTGCCAACTTTCCAGGCACTGTTCTAGCAAAGACACCCATAGACTTACCTGTACTTTTCCATGTTCTACATCACATTTATAGTTCTTAAGAGCTATTTATCCAGTTTGACATATTCACTGGTGTCGTCCTTGTATATCTCATGTTTGAGTGATCATGGTGAGACTGTATAGATGTAGCTTCTGACACTATATGGTGTAGGACACACCATGTCACATCAAATTCCTATGGAAGAACACACCAATCAGTTGTCTAAGGCCAAACAGTCAACCCTAACACATACATACAAGTAATATTACACAAATTAAGGTTATATAGAGATATACATATATATATGTACATATGCATATATGCATGTAATAATAATTAAGGAAAGAAGAGGCCATGTTTAGAAAGGGAGCAAGGAGGCATATATGAAAAGGAAGGAGGAAAGTGGAGGGAGAAATATTATAATTATATTATAATCTCAATTTTTTTAAATATAAAAAACAAGTCACTTATTCAGAGATTGCTTCCCTAAGATGAGTTCCTACTGCATTTTCATTCTATAGCATCTGGCACATCAACTGTCTTAGCAGTTGTCTGTCTGCCTTATCATTCTGTGCTCAGAGGTAAAATTAGCTTTTTCTCCAGCAGCTCAGTACTCAGGGCAAATATCCCTGTGATTAAGGGTTGTGGAAATGGAAAGGATCCAGCCCTTTGTGAAAGAGGCATAATATATATTCCAGCAAGGAGCTTCCAATAACTACAGCTGACCATTACAAGTAATCTTTGAGAGAGAGAGAGGGGGGATATTAACACTTCATTAATATAAACAAGCATGTTTTCATCTTCCCACTAGCTCTGCAATTAGCTCAATGTGTGGTCATTGAGGGCTTGTGCAAAAGGGCCTGTATTCTTTAAGGAGACTTGATAAGCTGGCAGTGCTCACAGGGCTTTATTACACAATTTGGTGTGAAATCAATAAATGGCATTAGAACAAAGATGTTTTGCAACAATTCAGCATAATTTCAGTGCCTGGGCTTTCTGAATCTCTTCTTTAAACAACAGAATATGACAACATGAAAGAGCCAATAGCAGACTGTGATATGGTATGAAGTGTTGGAATTCATAAGCATTGGTAGACCGTACATTGAAAGCCTAATGCAATTGTGATGAATGACGTAAACAGAAAGCCTGTCTTGAATTGTGTTTAAAACCATATAGAAAGAGGTATATGTGGCATCCACTTTAGACTGCTGCTCCCCAAAACTTGTACCTCACTAGCTGCCTTGTCAAAGCAATTCTATTGGCACAAGTATGTAGAATACCAAAATATAATTATACACAAAGAACTGTGAGCCACTGGGAGAGCTGAGGAAAAGTGCCTGTCATCCACACCTGATGTCCTGAATTTGTTTAATACAACTCACAATGCAAGTAAAGAACAAACTTCTAAAAACTGTCCTCTGAACACCACACCAGCGCCTTAACACATCTATGCATGTGCCTACACACACACACACACACACACACACACACACACAAACCCTATAGTTTTTTGAGACAGTATTTCTCTATGTGGACCTGGCTGTCCTGGAACTCACTCTGTAAAACAGTATGGCCTTGAACTCAGAGAAGTATGCCTGCCTCTGCCTCCTCAGTTTAGGAGCATGTGTCACCATCACCTGGCTAAATTAAAAATTTAAAGGTATAGAATTAGGAGGTGGTAACCTGTTTAATAGCTGCTCAACCAAACTAGCAAATGCAGGAAAAGAAATTTGAATATTTAATGTCAGCTTTGCTAATTTTCCATGTACTAACTAACATGTAATCATATGATTACTACTAGTTAATAGTTGGCTGACACTGGATGTCACAGAGTCTATTGAGGTTTTTCCAAAACATTCCCATTGTCTCTTTAGTTCAGAGCCTCTCACCTCACAGTATAGTCTCCTTGTAAGATTAAAGCAATCACTGACCATTTTGAATGAACATAAGCAGCCAGCAGCTGTGTATCTGTTAAGGTTCCCTTTCTACTTCCATCTTAGTTATTATATTCTATAAAGGTATATTGACAGAGGGAAAGAATATATGCTTTGGTCAAAGAGAAAAGGATACAAACCAAAACCTTATTTGTTCAATTTTGTCTCTCAACTCCCAACTTTTATTCCCCACTAGGTGGTGGAGAGGAGTTTGTATGAAGTACTTTTACTAAAAGACACCTTCACTACACTTTCACACTAAGTTACACTAGCAGTGTTCCTGATACCAACACTTGCTTGAGAGTATCTTTGGATGGGTGTCTGTAGAGTAGAAAAGCTGAGTCTCATGAACATAAATACTTTAGACAATACAATCTTATATTTTATACATAGAAAGCAAGTCCATGGGTAATATAGAATAAAGTGAAATAGCTATTGATTTTTTCCCCTGGGAAGAAATATACCTATGAAGATAATTGAGCCAAGTAGTTTAGAATGGACCCAGGAGCATCACTTAGGATAGAATATCAACCATTTTTATGATATGCTTCTTTGTTTCCAATTGTGGATGTGTCTTAGTTCAGTCAACTTGCTATGACAACATATTATAAGGGGATAACATTTAAAAGACAGAAATATGTTTCTCATAGAACTGAAGTATGGCATGTTCAAAATTATATGGTACTGATGAATCCAGTGCCAGGAGAGAGCTACAATCTTTTAGAAAGTGTGTCCTTGGTGTGTCTTCACATGGTGAAATGGGACAGGATAACTCTGGATCACTTTCATAAAAGTTTTGCTTTCATAATCTAATGGCCTTTTTATTTACTTGTTTTTGAGATTATCTTTTAATTGCAACATTTCTCCCTTCCCTTTCCTCCCTCCAAATGCTCCCATAACTGCTTTTCCCTCCCCTTCAAATTTATGTCCTCTTTTTAAATAAATTGTTATTACATGCATACATTAATTTGCATATGTGAGTATGTTCCAAAATATAAACTGTACGATGCTACTTGTTTGTATGTATGTTTTCATGGTTGACCATTTGGTACTGGACAATAAATTGGTGTGCTCTTCCTTGGAAAATCCAACTCTCTCACTCCCAGATTTACTTAGATGCCTATGGTTCTTTGGATAGGGTTTAGGCTTCATGAACTTTTCCAAATGCAGTTTTGTGTGTTGCTGGTGTCATTGTTCCAGTCACATTTAGATGTCATATTGATGAGACTTTATGGGTGTATGTAACTTCTGATGTTACTAGGAGACAATATTTTGGCCATGGCTGTCTAAGAAACTCCAAAAACATAGAGCCTATTCCCTCTGCCATTGGTTATCTACTAAGAGTAAAAGGTAAGTCCTTACTGTTGAAGACAAACTTCAGACAAAGAGCCCAGGGGTCCTTAGGCTGTAATTGATCTAATCACATTTTAAAAGCCTCATTTCTTGAAATAATGGCATTCATGATAAATACCAATTTCCAGGCTGTGAAGGATCAGAGACGCAAACATCTAGGCCACAGCAATATATTTCACAATGGAGAACATGAATTATATCATAAGTCGTCGTGCCCATATGTGATCCATGATGCTTCTTCCCCCTGCTCTAGTATACCCTGAAATCAGCATGCAGAAAGTCTCCAGTAGTGCTTGCTTTGAGTACAAGAAATAGAATCTAATGGAACCTTACCATTGCCTAACCCAGAGCTTTTAAAGAGGTAGTGACTGTAGGTTAAATGGCACATACCAACAGATCTTTCCTTGCAGAACTTCCTCTTGAGGCTTATTTTATTAACTCGAATTTATTTTAACACCTCTTTATCATTGTATTTTGGTCAAGTATCTCACAATCAGATCATCCAGAACTTAGAGCATAAACTGAATCCAGTGGCATGTGAACATATAGCAGGCAAGAGTTTAAAAAATACACAGTAAGAAACAAAAAGAGTTTTGATGAAGACAGAGGCAAGATGTGGGCTAGGCACACACAAGCTAAACAAAGTCAGCAGTCAAGGGAAACTAAAAGACATGAAGCTAGATTGTCTTCTAGAGCCTCCATCAGGAACATGACTGTAGACACACTGATCTGGGACTTCTGACCTACAGAATTTGAGAGAATAAATTTTGAGGTTTATAATTCAAAAATGTATGATATTTTTCATAAAGATGTCAATGTAACTTTTATTTGCCTGAGGTAATTGTCTCTAAGGCTTACTACCTCTGTCTGCTAACCTAGGCCTAGTGCTGGAAGCTTGTAACCACCATTCAATCTAATCTAGTCCTAGAATGTTTTCAGCATCTGAGACTTACTGCTGAATAAGATCACCCTTTCTAGCTCTGCTGAACTCTGACTGGCTGGTTCAACTCAGCTGTTCTGGCTCAAATTCCTCTCCAAAGTGATCTGGCTTCTCTCAGTTTCTCTCTGAATTGCTCTACTTGACCTCAAAGTAACTCCAGCAAACTGTTCTAATCTTCTAGTTTCTTCTCAATCTCTGGATCATCTGTCTTCGCCCATGTCTAGCTTATTCTCTCTGCAACTTGTCTCTGCAACTGTCCTGGTAAAAACTGCATCTGAATTCCTTTCACAGAACTGCCACAATCTCAACTCCACCACACTTCCTCTCAGCCCACTGATTCCCAATTGACTGACTCAACTCCACTGGTAGAACTCCACTGGTAAAACATAATTGAGTGACTGGAACTGAGAGATCTGCATGCCTGTCTTCTGGTGCATGGTAAATCCCTCCTGCAGAAGATCTAATGAACTTCAAACACAATTCTGGTCTGGAATTGTTCCTGAAAGCCTCCTCTGTGAAGACTGAATTTCATGGTACCAGAAGGTGATGCAAGCTTCCAAAAGAGGGAAGAAACCAACAAGTCCTACCCAACTATGATGCTTCTAAACCACAACAAAGACCAACATAGCATAACATAACAGCACCCATAATTTGATACGGTGAACAACAGCTCTGTAACTAGAATTAAGATCCATTCAACAAAAGATAAATCATGCCTAGTACTGGAAACCTAGCCATGTAACCAGGCTAGTGAAGTGATACATCTTGTAGGAGAACCTACAATGACTACTGTACTAAATAAACTAGCATACTCCATAACTACATTCTAAATACTTGTCCTTATCCCCAGGGGTAAGTTTGGTCCTCATTCCTCATCAAGGCACTTCACTGCATCTCATGGAGACCAATACAGAAAACCACAACCAAACAAAATGTAGAGTTATACAGCCCAGTCCCAATGGCTATATCTACAGAACACTCCCATACCTAAAGCTCAGGTAACACTGGGGAAGAGGGAACAGAAAAATTGTAACTAGAGGTCCATGAAATTTGCAAGGAAATTGTATCTCCTCCTAATTCCAGAAGCCACTAACATGACTTCCTAAATGTGAGCTGAACAAGGACAACAAGGGTAGATGTGCCCCAGCTTAGTCTATAGAGGAAATCCCATGAGACCTCAACCTTACACAATGAACTACAGGTAACTAGGGAATGTTGAAAGGGGGATAGTCTTCTCCAAGGAGACTCATAATAATTGGCTATCCAGTACCAAATAGCCACCCAGGTTTAAGAGTTTAATAGGGGAAACAATCAAGAAAACTAATAGGTTTGTAAATTTTAATGAGTAATAAATTAAAGTTATCAAGTGTTCTCAGGAAAATATGAAAAATTGGGATATGAAAGTCTTTGTTGGTTCAACATATAAACTGTATCAAAGATGACCAGTGGCAGTCAGAAATAATAAAGGAAAAGAAACACGAATAACAGTTTTGATGAACAGTTGCATGAAATGATAATATAGTATAGGCAGACTAGTATAGTAGGAAATGGACTGAGAAAGTGAGAAAAGTTTTTAATCATCAAAGAGTGCTCTCTCTTTCTCTCTCTCTTTCTCTCCCTTTAGTACATACACACTCGTGCATGCACACACATATGCACACACATAGGTGTATGCAGGAATATATTAATAAATGCATTCACAGTTGCACACTTACACACCATCTATATCATCAGGTCTAAGCTTCTAATAGTTACTGGCAATGGAAAAGAAAGGGTTCTGCCTGCTTTATCTCACCCTATGCAAGCAGCTACTTTCATTGAAGTTGCAGTATATCATAACCTTTTAAGCTAGCATGTAAATCTCTCAGAACTGAATAAGAGGTAACATCAAAATTAAAAGAAGGGTTTAACCCCCAGAAGCCAGCATGATATTTAGGATTTCTGAGAAAGTAAATAAATAGACAAGTGATGCTTCAAGAGCCTCAAGAAAGGCTTACTGCCTCTGGCCTGTAACAGAGATCAGCAGAGAACCTATGCCCCTGTAATATGTGCTACATCTAGGAAAGAGGAAAAGATAGAAATAATTTCAGAGAATTTAGTTGCAATCTACTTCTTCTGTGACTCTTGGTCTCTTTCCACTAACTCACGGAAGCTCTCTTTTATGAATATGTCATGAACTTCATTGTTAAGAATGGACCTCTTACAAATCTACAATAGTAGCTTATATTTTAATTATATTTCTTCTATGAATGTAGATATATATATGTGTGTAGTGTAAACAATATATAATTGTTGACATGTAACATACACAAATACATGCCTATTTATACTAACATGTAATAATAATTTCTGACATTATCAATACTCATTAATTATGTGATATGAAATACACTGCACATGTTATGGAATATCTTTATATATGTATGTTCATATATACTTTCATATTTTATACATTCATATATCATAATAAGTGAGATTTAAAATATTAAATATACAAAACAAATCACCTCATAATAGGCATAATTTTAATGGGCATTTTAATCACTGATATTTACATCTTGTGAGAAGATTTTTCACTAAATGCTTCAAGACTGGATCCACAAATTAAAACCAATAAAGAAAATCAAAAGAGATGGATATGAATAAGAAGTATGGTGTCCATGGTAATAAATTTGTTTATGCTTCCTCAGTGGTCCTCATAATTGCAACTTCTGATATTCACTCCCACACACTTCATATGGCTAACATATTTATTTCACACTTTGTATATAGTTCTTCATGACATATCAAAGTGAAGAAACTATGAGGATATAAAAATGAGATTCTAGGTTTTGAATAATAATACCTGTATATCAGTGGGATAACAGGCATCCATTTACATCATAGTAAACCATCTTATTATCTAAACTAGGTAATTAGATAAAACGTGTTTGGCTTCACCGAGGACTGAGGTATTGGAAATGATATTCTCATACTTCATGGCCAGTTCAATTAGATCTTATGGAACATAAGTCATAGAGGCATTGCATTATTCAACTTCTCTCTTTAGGGTGAAATCTCTCTTTATTATCTAAAATATAGCACACTGCCAGAAGCACATAATTTCTCTTGGTAATAGACCTAATTTTGTCATTAATTATAGTCACTATGTTTGCATTTGGTGAGTTTTAAGAATTCCAGGCAAATATTATGTCTTTCACATGAAAACAAAACAAATTATGAAACACCATAGTAAAATTTAATTTTTTTTCATGACTTCCATCCACCTGATGATTAAACCATTAAGCCAACAGAGTAAATGGATCAAATATGTATATTAAAGTTGATATTTTTTCTTTAGTTTCAAGATGGTTACATCTGGTTTTCTAGGCAAATTATAGTACTGTATTGAAATTATAAAGATAATGTTAGTCATAGCAAAATTTAGTTAAACTGAAAAACCTATTCTTACATGTTTGTATATTTTCCCATGGAGTCATCCATTATTTAATTCAAGCACAGATCACGCAGCCTTATAAATACTGTGATGAAATGATAACGCTAACCAAAACTTTAACAAGCTTGAAAAATTGGTATAATCAATGCTCACATTAAGGTTTATTTCTGTTCAAGGGCCATCCACAATCTTATATACTCACAAGTATTAATTTATTCAATGAAGATTTATTCAATTAATTATGTTAGAGGCCCACTGCTGAGCATTAAGAAAACAACATTAAGCAGGATCCATGTGTTCTTTATCCTCCTGGAGCCTAAATTCACAAACCTGCTGGTTTTCAAAGAGTTTTCTCAGCAGTAGAACTAACTTGCTGAATTCATCAATTTACTGAGTCACCAAAAATATACATAGAATTATTTCACATTCAGCAAATCGAGTGCCTCATTGAAGCTGTTAAAGCCTTGTTTTAAAGTTTGGCGTCAATCCTATTAAAGCCATTTAAACATGTTGAAGGCATTACATTGGTATCAATCCTATTAAAACCATTTAAATATGGATATTTTGAAGACATTACATTGGTATCAACCCCACTAAAGCCATTTAAAGACAGACATTTTGGAGGCATTACATTGGTAACAATCCTATTAAAACCATTTAAAGACAGACAGACATTTTGAAGGCATTACATTTTTCCAATCTGTTGAGTTTTGTTATTTGACAACTTAGTTTTTCAGTACTGGTTTTGGAACACTCAGTGCCACTGCCTTTACCTAAAGCTACTTTTACCTACCCCTGCTGATGTTCAACCCCCAGGACAATCATGATAATGCATCTCAGAAAACCTCAACTCAAGGTTGTACACAGCTGTTGCAAGAAGCGTGGAGCACTGTAGATGACACTGAGTTTAACCTTACACTCATTTAACATGTATCTGTGTACTTAGATCTTTTGACTCAAAATCCACTTCTAACAAGTACCTCTGCCATGCTTCTCATGGTGGCCTGCAAAGACTTGCATATTCTTCCTTGTATTCAAGTGATTCATACTGATAATTTTTAAAAGAAAATAATAGGAAAATATTTTAAGAGAAAAATAATATGTTCTCATATGGTAGAGAACATCCAAACTGAAACCTGAAACTACTGGATGCAAGACTCTTGAAGATTCCCAGCACAAGACCCATTGTGAAAGATCAGCAGGTACTGTGTAGCCTCAGCACATTCTAGCCAATGAGGTATAGATTTTACAAAATGGTAGTGCTCACTGATCTACACAAAGTTGTGAGGATAAAGTGGGTATCAGACATCATATCAGGCTTAGGACTTTCATTTGTTCAGCAAATATTTTAGCCACATAAATCAAGCTGGTGTGGACCCAGAAGTTTCATTCCTACTGACACGTTTTCAAGTACTAGAAGGTGCTATGCATGCTACTGGAGGAGAAAAGTAATCATCGGCCATATGACAGCTATGAACACTGTGAGATACAATAATGACATAGGAAGATATGGACACTGGTGCAATAGTAGCACAAACATCCAAGGGGGTACCAACCACTTTCTGATTGGATTTAAGTTCCACTCCACAAGGTGAGATTCATAGCTGGTGCTATTATTGTGCTAAAACCCTATGGCTAGTCGAGTAATAGGACCTAGGAAAAAACTACATATATTATGCTGCTAAATGGATATAGTATTAAACAAACCTAGTGACTTATCATTATACCAATAGATCAGTGTATCTCTCTGAGATGTATAATCTGAAAACCTTCTATTCACAGTAGATAGTGATCAATACAGTGACTCACAATTGGCCACAGAACAGAGAGTAAAAGACTGCAGAATGTTTAGCGTTAAAGGGAACATATACACTGCATACTTCCCAAAGCCTCAGGGTACATTTTGGAAGAGGGCCTGAAAAGAGTGTAAGAGACAGCAGTGGTGGATTAATACAATAAAACATTATGTTCTGAACAGCTGTGGGCAGCTGTACCTATAAACTCACACTAGTTGCAAAAGTACCTACAAAACTTGTGCAACTCCAAGCCAGACAAAGTGCCACTATGGGAAGGGAAGTTAGATACAAAATTCTACCTTGAGCCATAAGAGATTGGTAGCTGCTAGGAGAAAAGAGAGGCAGTTTTCTCTAAAAAGATAGTGCCAATAAGTAAAGCACTTTCTTGTGGAAGATGATATGTACAAGAATACTTGGGGAACACAAACTGATCCAGAAAGATTTTAAAACATACACACAGACATATGCACACATGCACACTCTTAGCTGGGTAGGTAGGAAAGGGTATAACTTGAGGAATAGTGGAGGAAGGAGGTGAATATGAGAATATAATCTAAACAAATTGTAAAAACCCACCAAAATAATTTTAAATAAATACAACTAAATAATATTATAGATTTAGCTTTCCAGGGTTTTTTGGGGTTGCAGGGGTTCTTCATAGTGATTTCCAGAGTGGCTCCACCAATTTGCATTCCCACAAACAATGATGGAGTTTTATCTTTCTCTACAACCTTATCAGAATTTATTATTAGTTGTTTAGTTGATCTTGGCCATTCTGACTAGGGTGAGGTGAATCTCAAAATTGAATTAATTTTAATTTCCCTAATTGCTAAGAATGGGAAACATTTTGGGAGGTATTTCTTAGCCATTTTCATTTATTCTATTGAAAACTCTTTGTTTAGATCCACAGCCTACTTTTTTTAAGTTGAGTCATTTGTTTCCTGGACTTTTTTTCTTTAGTTTTTTGTATAATCTGGACATTGATCCACTGTGTATATATGTTAAGTGATATGAACTGACAATGTTATTCACAAGAACTATAGATTAGGGGGCCAAGATGGCGGTGAACTGCACGGACGCATTTTGAATGTGGGAGAGAAAAGCCATAGAAAACACAGAGTTATTGGACACTGTACAAAAAAAGGAGGGTCTGGCCCTTCCGGGAACACTCACAGCTCCCAAGGGACTGTTAAAAGTCCCAGAGCAAGGCTCTCCCCCCATCTCTCGCAGACACGGAAGCCAATAAATCCGGGATTTGGGAACTCCCATTTGGAGAGGCGCCTGGTAAGATCGATCCCAACACACAGCAGGCAGAATCAAAGGCCACATGGTGATTGCCCACTAGCCTACTGGGCTTCCCACACCTCAGGAGGACCTTATAACTACGTAGGAAAATTTGCAGAATAGTTGAAGTCTTAACAAGGAAGAAACAGGGCGCTCGGCGGGTGATCCAAAGCCACTCAAGCTGGAGCGGGAGGCTGGTGGGCAGAGCAGTCAGGGTGGGAAGTGGGTACAGGCAGGAAGGACTGAAGCCCAGCGCACCCATGGCAAAGCAGCTAGGGAGTGAGGCTGGCTCAGGCGGCGGGAGGGGCCGAAGCTCCGCCCACCCATGGCAGAGCAGATAGGGAGGGAAGCAGCCAGGCCTGTGGCGGAGAAGCCTAGTGGGCAACCAGAAGCCAGGGGACCATAGCTGTATTCTGGTAAACCCAGACATATTAGGTGTGGAGCCGAGCCCTGTGAGCCTCCGTGATGACAAATAAAGCCCACAAAATCTGTGCGTGGGCAAACAGGTCCATACCATCAGAACCATTACAGGCTAATCACTCAGTGTGCAACATAGAGAAGTCTGAACTGGGAGCAGTGAAACAATCCCGGACCATTACTCACTACCTGGGAATAGGCTGCACCAGCTCACAGCGCTTCAGGCCATTAAAACCACAGTGACCCTGAGATCCCCCTGTAAGCAACGACAGAGAGCCAAGCAATTCGACTCCTTCAACAAAGCATCCCCTGTGGATCCAAGCAAAGAAAACGACAAGAACAGACAGCTAAACACACCCACATGGCCAAAGGTCCAAGAAAAAATAGAAATCAAGGAAATATGACTCCAACAAAGCAGAATTATCCTAGCTCATCCAATTCGGATGACCTCACACCAACAGTAACACATGAAAACGATGACAATTCTGCATTACAGAAAGTGATAGAGTCCCTTCAAGAAGAACTTAAATCTATGAAGGAATTCAAAGAAGCCACAATATTACAAGCCAAAACAATGAACAACACCACTAAAGAACTCCAAGCCAAGGTGACAGAGCTTCAACAGGAAAAGGACAAAGAAATGAAAGATTTTCAGACAAAAACAAGCAAGCTGGAGAAGGAAATGTAAAAAACGAACAATACCATACAAGACATGAAAATAGAAATAGAAACAATAAAGAAAACACAGTCAGAGTTAAAAGAGGAAGTGGAGAACCAAGGGAAGAGAACAGGAACTATGGATGTGAGTATGAAAAATAGGATGCAAGAGATGGAAGACAGGATCTCAGGCATGGAAGATTTGATGGAAGAAATCAGTACAACATCCAAAGAAAATGAGAAGGCTAAAAAATCTCTCACCCACAACATCCAAGAAATCAAGGACTCAATGAAAAGATGGAACCTAAGAATCATAGGCATAGAGAAAAGAGAAGGCTCCCGACTCCAAGGTCCAGGAAATATCTTCAACAAAATCATAGAAGAAAACTTCCCAAACCTGAAAAAAGAGATGCCAATAAAAATCCTAGAGGCTTACAGAACACCGAACATATTAGATCAGAAAAGAAACTCTTCTCGCCACATAATAATTGAAACACAAAATGTACAGAACAAAAAAAGAATATTAAAAGCTGTGAGAAAAAGGTCAAGTCACATACAATGGCAGACCCATCAGAATTACACCTGACTTCTCCTCAGAAACTTTAAAAGCTAGAACGGCATGGACAGATATCCTACAAGTCCTGAGAGATCATAGGTGCCCAGCCAGACTACTATACCCAGCAAAACTCTCTATCAACATAGATGGAGAAAACAAGATATTCCATGACAAAATCAAATTTAAACAATATCTCCCCACAAACCCAGCCCTACAGAAAATCCTAGAAGGAAAATTCCATCCCAGAGAAGAAAACTCCACCCAAGAAAACAAAGGGAATAGAAAACCCCTCAGCAACTAAACCAAAAGAGGCACAGGAACATCACCTATACCAAACTAATGGGAAACAACAACCCCAAGTCACTAATATCCATCAACATCAATGGTCTCAACTCCCCAATAAAAAGACACAGGTTTACAGAGTGGATCCGCAAGCAAGACCTGTCCTTTTGCTGCATACAAGAAATACATCTCACTACCAAAGATAGACACTACCTCACAGTAAAGGGCTGGGAAAAGGTTTTCCAAGCAAATGGACCCAGGAAGCAAGCTGGAGTAGCCATCCTAATATCAAACAAAAGAGACTTCCAACTGAAGTTAATGAAAAAAAGACAAAGAAGGGCATTATATACTCATTAAAGGGAATATTCATCAAGAGGAAATCTCAATACTGAACATCTATGCCCCAAATACAAAGGCACCTACTTTTGTAAAAGAAACACTTCTAAAACTTACAGCGCAGGTCAATCACAACACATTAGTAGTGGGAGACTTCAACACCCCACTCACAACTATGGACAGATCATCAAGACTGAGGCCAAACAGAGAAATATTGAGTCTAACAGAGATCATGAAACAAATGGACCTAACAGATATCTACAGAACGTTTCACCCACACACAAAGGAATACACCTTTTTCTCAGCACCCCACGGAACCTTCTCCAAAATCGACCACATAGTTGGACACAAAGATAGTCTCAACAGGTACAAGAAAATTGAAATAACACCTTGTATCTTATCAGACCACCACGGAATAAAGCGGGTCTTCAACAGCAAAAGAATGAATAGAAAGCCTACACACACATGGAAATTGAACAGCTCCTTACTGGATGACCACTGGGTCAGGGAAGAAATAAAGAAGGAAATCAAAGACTTCTTAAAATCCAACGACAATGAAGACACAACATACCCAAACCTATGGGATACAATGAAAGTTGTGCTACAAGGAAAGTTCATAGCACTAAGTGCATTCAAAAAGAAAATTGTGACAGCTCATATTAGTGAATTAACAGCTAAGTTGGGTGAATTGGAAAAAAAAGAAGCAAACACTCCCAAGAGGAGCAGAAGGCAGGAAATCATCAAACTTAGGGCTGAAATCAACAACTTAGAATCAAAAAGAACTATACAAAGAATCAATGAAACCAAGAGTTGGTTCTTCGACAAAATCAACAAAATAGACAGACCCCTAGCCAAATTAACTAAAAGGAAAATGAAAGAACCCAAAGAAACAAAATCAGAAATGAAAAGGGAGAAATAACAACAGACATTGAGGAGATCAAGAAAATATTTGGGTCCTATTTTAAAAAGATATACGCCACCAAATTTGAAAACCTACGAGAAATGGACAACTTCCTCGATAAATTCCACCTACAAAAACTAAATCAAAATCAGATTAACACCTTAAACAGCCCAATAACCCCTAAGGAAATAGAAACAATCATTAATAATCTCCCAACGAAAAAAAGCCCAGGGCCAGATGGCTTTAGCACGGAATTCTACCGGACCTTCAAAGAGGAACTAACACCATTACTCTTCAAACTCTTCCACCACATAGAAACAGAAAGAACACTGCCAAACTCATTCTATGAGGCCACTGTCATTCTGATTCCTAAACCACACAAAGACCCAAAAAAAGAAAGAGAACTTCAGACCAATCACCCTCATGAACACAGATGCAAAGATACTTAATAAAATACTAGCAAACCGAATTCAAGAACACATCAAAAATATCATACATCATAATCAAGTAGACTTCATCCCAGGAATGCAAGGATGGTTCAATATATGAAAGTCTATCAATGTAATTCACCATATAAACAAGATGAAAGAAAAAAAACCACATGATAATCTCGCTAGATGCAGAAAAAGCTTTTGACAAAATCCAACTCCCCTTCATGCTAAAAGTTCTGGAGAGAACGGGCATACAAGGACCATACCTAGAAATAATAAAGGCAATATACAGCAAGCCAGTGGCCAACATCAAATTAAATGGAGAGAAGCTTGAAGCATTTCCTCTAAACTCAGGGACAAGACAAGGATGTCAACTTTCACCATATCTCTTCAATATAGTACTTGAAGTTCTTGCTAGAGCAATAAGACAACTAAAGAAAATCAAAGGGATAAACATTGGAAATGAAGAAGTCAAATTATCCCTATTCACAGATGATATGTTAGTATACATAAGCGACCCCAAAAACTCCACCAAAGAACTCTTACAGCTGATAAACAACTTCAGCAAGGTGACTTGATACAAAATTAACTCAAAAAAAATCAGAAGCCCTTCTATATACACCAACAAGCATACTGAGAAAGAAATAAGGGAAACAACCCCCTTCTCAATAGCCACAACCAATATAAAATACCTGGGGGTAACTCTAACCAAACAAGTAAAGGACCTATACAACAAGAATTTCAAGCCCCTGAAGAAAGAAATGGAAGAGGCATTTAGAAGATGGAAAGATCTCCCATGCTCATGGATAGGTAGGATCAACATAATAAAAATGGTTATTCTACAATAAGCAATATATAGATTCAATGCAATTCCTATCAAAATACCAACACAATTCTTCATAGACCTGGAAAAAGCTATACTCAACTTCATATGGAACAACAAAAAGCCCAGAATAGCTACATCAATCCTGTACAATAAAAAAGCATCTGGAGGTATCACCATCCCAGATTTCAAGCTGTACTACAGAGAAATAATAAAAAAAACAGCATGGTACTGGTATAAAAACAGACCAGTGGATCAATGGAATCGAATTGAAGACCCAAACATGGACCCACACACCTATGGCCAACTAATCTTTGACAAAGAAACCAAAACCGCACAATGGAAGAAGGACAGCATCTTCAACAAATGGTGCTGGTCCAACTGGATGTCCACTTGCAAAAGAATGAAATTAGACCCATACCTATCACCTTGTACCAAACTTAATTCCAAGTGGATCAAAGACCTTAACATAAGGCCAGCCACACTAAAGATACTAGAAGAAAAAGTAGGAGAAACCCTCGAACTCATTGGCACAGGTGACAAATTCCTGAACAGAACACCAACAGCTCAGGACCTGAGATCAACAATCAATAAATGGGACCTCATGAAACTGAAAAGCTTCTGTAAGGCAAAAGACACAGTCATTAGAACAAAATGCCAACCAACAGACTGGGAGAAAATCTTCACCAACCCCACATCTGATAGAGGGCTATTATCTAAAATCTACAAAGAACTCAAGGCACTAAATGCCAAGAAACCAAATAATCCAATCAAAAAATGGGAGACAGAGCTAAATAGAGATTTCACAAAGGAGGAATCCCTAATGGCTGAGAGACACTTGAAGAAATTCTCAACATCCTTAATCATCAGAGAAATGCAACTCAAGACGACTCTGAGATTCCATCTCACACCTGTCAGAATGGCTAAGATAAAGAGTTCAAATGACAGCACATGCTGACGAGGGTGTGCAGAAAGGGGAACCCTACTCCATTGCTGGTGGGAGTGCAGGCTTGTGCAACCACTATGGAGGTCTGTCTGGAGATATCTTAGAAACCTTGGATTAACGTTGCCTCAGGACCCAGCCATACCACTTCTGGGTATACACCCAAAAGACACCTCACTGAGACATAGGGAAGTCTCCTCATCTATGTTCATAGCATCCTTATTTGTAATAGCTAGAAACTGGAAACAACCCAGATGTCCCTCAACTGAAGAATGGATTAAAAAACTGTGGTACATCTATACAATGGAATATTACTCAGCTATAGCTATAAGAAACAATGAAATCATGCAATTTGCAACCAAATGGATGGATCTAGAGAAGCTCATCCTGAGTGAGCTCACCCAGACTCAGAAGGATGCACACGGCATCTATTCACTTATAGTAGGATTTTAGCTATATCGTACAGGATATCTGTACTACAACCAACACACCAAAAGGAACATGGACATAAACTTTTTTTTTCATTTCTTTCTCTTTTTCCTTTTCCTTTTTTTTTCTTTTTCTTTTTCCTCTCAAATTGTTGTTGTTCTTTGTTTTTGTGGGTTTGTGTGTCTGTTGGTCTTTTTTTTAGTTTTCCCCCCGTAGCAAGGAGACACCTTTCACTGGAAGTACTGCCTCGTAGGCCCCCGGTGTATGAAGAGGCTCTCGGCCCTCATATGACTCCTGATCTGTGGTGAGAGACTGTTATGCAGGGACACTCCACCCCAGAGGATCAAGTCGGAAGGTTCAGGAGGTAGAGCATGGGAGGGTGGGGCTGGGAAGCGGGAAAAGAGGACAATATGATAAGGATGTAACCTGTAGCAACAAACAAATAAATTTATTAATTAAAAAAAAAGCAGGTAACGACGTTAAAACACTCTAAATAAAATAAAGGATACAGCCGTTCAACCTGGTTTTATAAACCTCCAAGTGTTGAAAAAACGTAGAGCTAAGGTAAAATACAGGAGAAATGTGGAGTTAACCCATGCCTTTAACTTCAGCAGAGACGGGAGGAGCACCATAGAGTTAGTGGACATATAAATTCTAGAGTTACACGGAACAGGGTGGTGAGGGTACACACCCTTAATCCCATCATTCAAGAAGAGTACACCCTTAACCCCAACACACTAGAGACAGAAACAGGCAGATCTCAGAGCTCAAGGTCAGCCTGATACAAAACAAACTCTAAACAGAGAAAAACTTCAATCCAGGAGTGGTGGAACACATCTTTAATCCCTTAAAATGGGAACCACAGGTATCTGATCCCAATAATTAGAATGCAGAGAAACACACATAGGATTTGGAAGGACCTAAGTTTAAAAGCTACTTACAAAAGGCCCACTCAATACAAACAAATTGTCCTTCGAGATCTCAAAATATATACACTAAAGCTGGTTTAGCTCCAAAATAACAAAATAATTTCTTCTTTAAACCAGATTGAAAGGTAACACTTTATATATTGTCAAAAAACCAAATTTGCTTCAGGAGAAATATTACCTACAACCCCCCCCCCCAAAAAAAGAGGGTGATTGTCCCTGAGTGAGAATTAGGGCAGGGCTCTTTTCTTATCTTTCCAGGAGAATCAAAGCATCCATTCAAGGAACCCAGGGACAACTGGACAACGGAAACCTCAGCAGAAAACAGATTCAGACACCAAAAGAAGACGAGTGACCCAGTTGATTCAGCCTGACAGACTCCCTCAATAGCTGTCTCCATCAAAAGCCTACAACCACAACAACTCAATATCGCTACGACCGTTCAGCTCTACACAATGCCCCAGCCAGAACCTCAGTAAAGCCTGGAAGTTCAGCTTCTGCCTACAAACTCCTTAGGACATCTAAACAGCTGAGAACAGAAGGACTGAACATACTAACATTTTTAACCATTTTCCCATTTTGGTTTGGGCCCCAAACAGGTTTACTATGACCCAAATCAGCAGGAAGTCATTTTAAGAGAGCGACTTCCCATACTCAGAGGGTGGGGAGGGTGTTTCTCTGCCCCCCCCCCTTTGGTTATTTGAAGGACAACTGAAAACTCTGTTATTTAGGGGAAGAGATTACAAGTTGTTAAATGGTCCTGTTTAATGGGTTTTGGACTTTGGACCCAGGGTATTCCTTCTTTCCCTTTTCTGTATTCTTCTTTATCTCCTATGTAGGAATGCACGGACTTGAGAAAAATTGAGACATAGACATAGCACAGGAAGGACCAAGAAGAAGGGTCAGATTATTGAATATGCCCTTATACCTTTGTATATTGATACAAAATTAGTAGTATATTTGGCTAAAGTGGTATTGACCATTGTTTATTGTGCAAAAATAATATTGTATTGGACTACGTCGGTATTGATATTTGTATATTGATACAAAATTAAGATTATAGTTGGCCACAATGGTATTGACCCGTGTATATGGACACAATATTAATATTGTATTGGGCCACATGGGCATTGATCTTTGTATACTGATACAAAATTAAGAGTATATTTAGCCACATTTGAATAGATCTTTGTATATTGATACAAAATTAAAGGTAACGCTTCCTAATGTTATCGTACCTAGAGATACTTAAAAATGAAATGTGAAGCTCTGGCCTCTTGATACCAACCATCTTAAACTGTTTAGGATAGTTAAAAAAAAAAAACAGACTCCTAGTCATGCATGCATGTCACCTTGTTAGCTACTGTGACAGTCTATCACAGATATTCTCTAAGCTACTCAGTAATCAAGTTGTTAAGAGACAAGCAACATTTGCTTATCTAAATACAAGAGATAGATAGGGCATCTTCAAAAACCCCAAGAGATCTGCAGAATATAGCATTCAAATATGTGGTCTTAAATTAAGATTTTTTTTGATATCATGACATATCAGCTCCTGACAGCACCCCCTATTCTACTCCAAGTAGAAGATAAGCATCGAAGAATCTCCAGTGTGAGATGGTTGAATTAGTGGCAAGCCTATCGCTTGGCATGTAAAAACTCCTTGCTTCAACTGCAGACAGACTGCTGTCCAAAAAGGACAAAACTTGGTAGCAGGGAAGTCGACAGCCTAGCTCTGCCAAGACAGGGTAGGTTAGTCCTTCACAATCCCTGCTCTACAATAAATGTCTGTCAGAGAAACAGGACCAAAAGGCTGAAGACTGATGCTGGAATGTATGGAGAGAAAATGGGAACTGCCAGGTAGTCACTGGTTTGTCATTTCTTAGTATTGGAAGCTGCAGGCCCTGAACTTCCTATATAATCAGATTTATTTATCCTTCTCAGCTCTCTGAGGTGGTTGAAGAATAGACAGCTTGAGTCTCATAGCTAAATTTTGAGTTGTTTAGGAATCAAGAGGTCATTCTAGATCTAAGAAGATGGTTATAATAGTGATGCAAGTTAGTATGAATGCTAAGTCAGTTATAGAACTTTAAACTCATGGAGATGCTTAGAAGGTAGAAGGTTAAAGTCAGGGGCCAAATATGTATGAACTGGACATTGGGAAGGTATACTGGGCCATTTAACTCTCATAAATGTGACATATTTAATTCTGCTGTTTTGTATAGAATTTACTGTTATAAGAGAACGAACCATTTGTTGGATTGAAAAGGGAAGCTGTTGGTGGGGAAGAGGGTGGAAGGGTGGGTCAGGAAGGGGGAATAGGGAAGGGTTTGTGACTGAGATGTAACTTGAAGAAAAAAAAATAAAGTACATATATATGTATATGTATATATATATATATATATATATATATATATAAGAACTATAGATTATCAAAAACACCAGGGCCGGACCCAAGAAACCTTTTGAATTTTTGAATGGTTTTTCAGGATAGGCCAAGTGACTGCCAAAGCAGGCTGTTGATGTAGGCCTTGGCTGACTCTTATAGAGTGAAGGTAATGTGGTGCCAAAACCACCACATACTCACAACATGGCACTTGAGTGATTCAAGCTGCATATAACCTGAAAGTTATCTTCATTCAGTCTAGTATTTTCTGTGAAACCAAAAAAATACTCTGCAAGCCACCAGGTGAGGGAAGCAATCAATACTGCTCCCCATCTGACACACCTATGAAGCACAACAATGATCAGCAAGGCAAATATACATAAGGGTGCAGTAATGGCTGGTCACAAGGTGGTGGTAACCAACAGCTGTCATATTGGACAGAAGGCTCACTCAACAAGATAGAAACCATGTCTGCTACTAGATATCTAGTCAGCTTCCAAGGGCCAGTGAGGCCATGGACCTTAGAAAAGAATCTATTATATCCACTTGCTAGATCAGCATAATTTCTTACTACATTCTAAATCTCATCTTTATAAGTCCAGCTATGACCTTCAAAAACAAAACCTTCCCTTATAACATAGAGACCATCACAGAGAACTACAGCTGGATACAATGAAAGTGTCAATGGATCACAGGGAGAGCAGCCCCAGTGGATACATCTAGATTATAGCTCCAGCTTCATTATAGAAGAGGAGTTGGAAAGATTGTAAGAGTCAGAACACCAAGAAGACTTTTGTTAAACAGTTTCTCCTAGAAATGACTGCATAAAAAAGATATGCTAATGAAGAAGGGGAAAATTTTTACAAGGCTCTATTCCCAGTCAAAAAACTACAGGTAGCTAGTGACTTCCAGGATAAGGCAAATTAGCCTCTACCACAGATAAGCCCCCTCCCTTATTGGTTATCCAATACAAATTTTCAGCTCTGAAACAAAAACAGACTCAACTGAAGATTTTATATTTTCAAAGACAAAGAAGCTACCAATTTGAGAGTTGGAGAGACTTGGAGAGACACTGGAGGAGTTTCAGGGATGGCACTGGGGAGGAGCTGGAAATAATGAAAGGAACGGTGACATAATTCCTTTTAATTAAAAGTATATAAAATAAATAATTAAATAAAAATATAAGCAAATGAAAAAAGTTATTGCTTTTAGATTTTTAAATCTATTAGAAAAAGTTATATATGACATTAGAGAATTTTTCTCCACTAATAACTCCTTTTCTTCAACTATATGCTGCAACTGTAATGATTGTTATCCATAAAATAATGATCATGATAAAATGAGACAATACAGATTAAACATCCAGAATCTGCTTCTCCAATTTAAAACCTAACATCATGAAAGAGAAAAATTAACAGATATTGACAAGAGTCGATATATAGGTGTGAAGAAGTCCATCTGGGAAAGCTACTGTGGCAATAGTTGGATCTAAGTTCCATAAAATTTCAAGTAGAGAGAAGCAGGAGTCAAATCACACAACACTACTAAACCTTGGATTTTGTCCTGTAGACCCTGAAGAGTTACTTAAGAATTATTAAGCAGGTCAACCAAGGAATGGGAAAAAAAAACTGTGGTACATCTACACAATAGAATACTACTTGGTACATCTACACAATGGAATACTACTCAGCCATCAGAAACAACGAAATCATGCAATTTGCAGCCAAATGGATGGAACTAGAGAAGTTCATTCTGAGTGAGCTAACCCAGACTCAGAAGGATGCACATGGCATCTATTCACTCATAATTGGATTTTAACCATATAATACAGGATAACTATACTACAGCCAATGCACCAAAGGGAACAGGAACAAAGACTTTGTTACCTGTCCGTGAGACACTTTGCCCTAGTGGTGCTGTCTTGTAGGCCCCCAGTGTATGAGGAGGCTCTTGGCCCTCATATGACTGCTGAACTGGGGCGGGGGAATGTTATGTAGAGACACTCCACTCCAGAGGAGTGGGATGGAAGGAATAGGGGGGTATAGGGTGGGAGGGCAGGACTGGGAGGGGTGGAAAGAGGGCACTGTGATGGAGATGTAACCTGAGGTAACAAATAAACATTTTTTTAAAAAGAATTATTAAGCAGGAATGGGCAAAAACAAAGAACATACTTCAGAGAGCTCATTATATTAATGGTGTGAATGATTAGATGTTCATGTAATTTCAGATAGATGGAAAAACGACAACCATTATTGTCGTCTGTCTTATATAATAACCACAATCAACATGGAAGGCAGATCCAAGTTTATCCTCATCTTACAGAAGAGGAAGCAACCCACAGTGGTGTAGGTATTGCATCAACTTAAGCCAGAAAACCACATTCTCTGACTTTCTTTTTCTGAAAATAGTTCTAGCAAAAGGGATCTGAATATTAATTATACATGCTCTCTTAACTTATTGGCAAGGGGATAAAGCTTGAAACTATCATAGTGCTTGAATGTCAGTCAAAAAGGATGTGAATTAAGCAAGCTCACATGGATAAAGGTCCATGGTATCTATCCAAAAAGTAAGGAAGGGAAAAAATAAGATGCCTCCTTTTCTGATTGTTGTGAAAAAAAAATGGCTGACAAATGCAATTTAAGAAAGAGATGTTCTTAGCTCCTAGTTTGAGGATGCAGTGCACCATGGCAAAGGAGTCAGGGATACAGGAGGGTGATGCAACTGGTCATAATACATCTAGAGTCAAGATGTATATGAATGAATATATATATATATATATGAATATTTCTCTTCAAATTGCTTTCTTTTTATTCAGTCCACACCACAGTCTATGTAGCAGGATATATAGCCTCAGTTCACCCAATGTAAAACTCCCTGATAATATGCTCAGAAGTTTATCTCATAAGTTATTCTAGATGCTATCAAATTAATTATGAATATAAACCATCACAAAGACTAAGAAGAAAATGAATCACTCCTGGGCCATTCTTTGTATACTGTGTAAAGAGGTAAAGAGGAATTCTTGGAGAAAGGATAATTTAGACAGAGATAATGGACTCAGATGACTTCAGCTATGAAAGTTTAAGAATAAGGTCATCTGGTTATCTTGTGGAGAGTAATGTGTTCAGAAGATGGAGGAAGATAAAAACATCATCACCATGGAGCTGATATTTAAGCTGCAGTTAGGTTCACAATTGAAAAGTTTAGCCCAATTCCTTTTACTACACCTGAATGCCATGTGTAGAGAAATTTATGGAGAATAAATGGTTTCCTGGTTCATCATTCTAAGGGCTGGGAAGTTCAACAATGGGTGGCGGCAGTTGGTGAAATTCTTTCTGGCAGGAGTCTCTACAGACTCAAGGCAGCACAGTCAATCACACAATATGACAAACACTCTAGCTCAGATTTCTCCTATTATTAGAAAGCAACAGCCTCACCCATAATGCTTCATGTAAATTTAGTCACCTCTCCAATGTCTCTTTCCAATATGAGAGCATGATTAAGTTTTTACCTATCTTCTTACAGGGATTAAAAATTTCAGTGAGAATATTCAAAACATACAGAGGCACTCTAAAACATTCTCCTGTGATATTAAATACACTAACCAGGACTTCAATAGCTATGCCAATACTCAGAATAACAACTCTGTAGAATTACACATTTTACTTCAATAAAAGAAATATAGGATAATTAAGAATGCAAAGTAATAGTCATTCAAACACGTCATTTGGTTAGGTGCTAGCACAGTTTATCACAGATGTTTTCTAAGTTAAGCAGAATTCAAGTTGCTAAGAGACAAGCAACATTTGCTTATCCAAATATACAGAGATAGATAGGTGGTCTTCAAAAACCTCAAGAGATCTGTAGAACTTGACATTCAAAGGTTTCTTAACTTAAGATTTTTATAATTTATTTATTTATTACATCTCCATCATAGTGTCCTATTTTGACCCTTCCTAGTCCCGCCCTCCAACCCTCTACCCCCTAACCCTTCTATCCCACTCCTCTGGAGTGGAGTGTCCCTACATAACAGTCCCCCACCCCAGTTCAGCAGTCATATGATGGCCAAAAGCCTCCTCACACACTGGGGGCCTACAAGGCAGCACCACTAGGGCAAAGTATCTCATTGACAAGATGGAAAAGTCTATGTTCCTGTTCCCTTTGGTACATTGGTTGTAGTATAGATATCCTGTACTATATAGCTAAAATCCGACTATAAGTGAATAGATGTCATGTGCATCCTTCTGAGTCTGGAGCTCACACAGAATGAGCTTTTCTAGTTCCATCCATTTGGCTGCAAATTGCATAATTTCCTTGTTTCTGATAGCTGAGTAGTATTCCATTGTGTAGATGTACCATAGTTTTTTAATCCATTCTTCAGTTGAGGGATATAGGGGTTGTTTCCAGTTTCTAGCTATTACAAATAAGGCTGCTATGAACATAGACGAGGCAACTTCCTTGTGGTTCAGTGAGGAATCATTTGGATGTATACCCAGAAGTGGTATGGCTGGGTCCCAGGGCAGAGCTATTCCAAGTTCTCTAAGATATCGCCATACTGACCTCCAGAGTGGATGCACAAGCCTGCACTCCCACCAGCAATGGAGGAGGGTTCCCCTTTCTCCACACTCTCACCAACATGTGCTGTCATTTGAGCTTTTGATCTTAGCCATTCTGACAGGTGTGAGATGGAACCTTAGAGTCATCTCGAGTTGCATTTCTCTGATGATTAAGGATGCTGAGGATTTCTTCAAGTGTCTCTTAGCTTTTAGGAATTCCTCCTTTGTGAATTCTCTGTTTAGGTGTTTCCCCCATTTTTGAATTGTATTGCTTGGTTTCTTGGCATTTAATTTTTTGAGTTCTTTGTAAATTTTGGATATTAGCCCTTTGTCAGATGTGGGGTTGGTGAAGAATTTTTTCCCAATCTGTAGGCTGCCGTTTTGTTCTAATGACAGTGAGGTATCATCATTCCAGATTTCAAGCTGTACTGCAGAGCAATAGTAATAAAAACAGCATGGAACTGGTATAGAAACAGACCAGTGGATCAATGGAATCGAATTGAAGACCCAGAAATAGACCCACACACCTATGGTCACCTAATCTTTGACAAAGAAGCCAAAACTGCACAATGGAAAAAGGACAGCATCTTCAACAAATGGTGCTGGTCCAACTGGATGTCCACTTCTAAAAGATTGAAATTAGACCCATACTTATCACCTTGTACAAAACTTAAGTCCAAGTGGATCAAAGACCTTAACATAAGCCTAGTCACACTAAATCTACTAGAAGAGAAAGTGGGAAAAACCCTCGAAATCATTGGCACAAGTGACAACTTCCTGAACAGAACACCAACAGCTCAGGATCTGAGACCAACAATCAATAAATGGGACCTCATGAAATTGAAAAACTTCTGTAAGGCAAAAGATTTTTTTTTTATATTGAGACATATCAGATCCTGACAGCAAACCCTATTCTGCTGCAAGTAGAAGATGAGCATTGTCGAATCTCCATTGGGAATAGGTTGCATAAGTGGCAAGTCTGTCACTGGGTAAGAAAAACCCCTTGCTTCAACTGTAGACAGAATGCTGTCTGAAAAGGACAAAACTTGGAAGCAGGTAAGTTGACAGCCTAGCTCTGCCAAGACAGGGTAGGCAAGTCCTTCATAATTCCTGAGTTTCAATTGATGTCTGTCAGAGATACTGGGCCAAGAGGCTGAAGATAAATGTTCTAATGTATTTAGAGAAATTGGGGACTGTCCAGGCAGCCAGTTGTCTGTCATTTCTTAGTTTTGGAACCTGCTGGCTTTGTACTTCCTGTATAAGCAGATATATTTATCCTTCTCAGGTCTCTGATGTGGTTGAAGACTAGATTGTTACAGTCTCACAGTTAAATTTTAAGTTGTTTAGGAATTAAAAGGATGTTCTAGGTCCAAGAAGATGTTTTTTAAGTTGGTAATGAAAGTTAAGATGTAAAATGAGTTAGGTATAGAACTTTAAACTCATGGAGATAGACGGATAATAGAATATTATTATCAGTTGCCAAATATGTATGGACTGGACATTGGGAATATATGTTATACCTCATAATTTTCACAATTGTGGCCTAATTATTCAAGACAAAAGAATTATTAATTTTTGGGGGAAGGAGAAAATGGTGGGAGGGTGGGTCCTGGAGGGATGGGAAAAGGGGATTGTAATGGAGATGCAACTTTAATAAACATTTAAAAAAAGAAATGTATTAGTGAAGAAGAAACATCTTGGAAGGTGTAGCAGTAGGGAACCAACTAAACAGAACCAACAAGAATTATTATATTTTCCTTATAATTAAAATCAAAGGGAGTGTGTTATATTAAAATGAAGACTTGATAATAATTATGAATAAGCAGAACAATTATTTTGTCAGGGCCATGAAGCATGTCTCATGTGAACACTAAAGAGAATCATCATGGAGTTGTCTGGATAATCTTCCCATGTCCATTTTGATAGCCAGCATAAACAAAAGAAAAAAAAGAAGGAAGGAAGGAATAAAGGAAGGGATAGATTTTATGATCTGAGGATGGATCTCAGTTAGTAGAGTGTTTGCTTAGCACTGATGAAATACTAAGTTTGATCCCAGAACCTTTAAAACTAGGCTCGCACAACTATAATTCCAATACTTGGGAGTTGGAGTTAGGAGGATCAGTGATATTCAGGCTCATCCTTAGCTACATAGTGAGTCTGATAAGAGCTAAGAGCCTGGACTTCAAGAAAATTTTTGGACAGAGTGGAGACCACAGAGACAGTGACAGAGAGACTCAGAGACACAGAGCAAGAGACAGAGATAATAAGAGAGAGAGACAGAGAGAGACAGAAAGACAGAAGCCAACACAGAGATATTAAGTTTAAAACTTTGCACAAAATTTCACGTTATTGTTTAGTCATCTTTGAATTATTAAAATATGTATCTTACTAAGAGATGGATTGGTAATACTATCAATCTTATCTTGTTCTAAAGATATAGCATCTGTGTCCTGAATCTCGTGCATTAAAAAAAATCATTATTAAACAGTCTCAAACTCATCAAAATAAACTCTGTAAAAAAGGGAAAATCTCTGTTCAAATGAGAACATCAGTTATTGCCCATTTTATTAAGAAGTTAGCATTTTTTTCCTCCAGAGTTCAAACATTTGGAAAACAAAACCAGCATGCTGCCCATAACAAATAGCATCCTCCTGGTGTCTTGTGTATTAAGAACTTAGATTAGTGCCATGTTTGGAATCTTTAATTCAAACTATGTCTAAATGCTTTGAGGCTCACAGATAGATTTCCATGATTAAGAGGAGAACTGCAAATAAAAGATAAAACATGTGAAGTAAAGAAAAAAAGCCTCTGTGTATAAACAGTCATGTGCAACAAGGCCCTTAGGAAAAAAATTCAGTGAAAACACTGGGGATGACAAAAATGGTCAGAGCCTAATATAAAAATGGAATAGAAATAAAAGTAGAAAATAATATCCACTACTGTGAACTCCAAAACCCATTTGAGTTTTGTGGTATTAAAGTCATATGAAATCAACTTAACCAAAAAAAAAATCTCAATTATCTTTTCAATGTGTTTCCTCACTTAATTTGTATATGTCATCATTGTATTTTATTTTAAAGAACTAGAGGTTGGGGAAATAGTTCAGGGAACAAAGTGTTTAATGCACACTATGAGGATCTTCATTCTAATGGCCAGAATCCATGGAAGGATGGCATGGTAGTGTGGTAGTTGTTTTCTGTGACTCTAGGGCTCCCCGAGCACAATGCTATATTTAAAGAGAAATCTTAAAAGCTCATGTGTGAGCTAGGCTACAGAGCACAATGGTACACAATAAACTAAGAGAGTCTTCTCAAACAAGTTCGAAAATGAGGACCAACACCTGAGGTTGTCCTCTTACCTCTATACACCTCAGTAAACACACACACACACACACACACACACACACACATTTATTCACTCATATACATGTACACTCATCATATATATATAATAAAAAATGAGACATTTGATAACCTCAATCTATTTCCTGCTACTTCTTTCAAAGGTTTCAGTAATAGATCTTGGCTGATAAAATATAATGTGGAACCTCCTGGCCAAAGGCTCTGCCTGCCTTCCCGAGGAGGTTTCCCAGACCCAAGAACATCCAGGGCCCTGCCCGCCTTCCAGTAGGCCAGCTAGCCCCAGGAATATGCAGGTTAGTGTCGTCACCCCCATTCCCCTGCGTACTGGGATCCACTGCAGTACAGCCAGCCCAGGTGAACTGTACTTTGTCCCCTGAGCTTCATCATCAGGGCCACAAATCATCCTGCCTTTCCAAGGAGACCTGTCATTTCCAGGAACATTCAGGTTAGACATCTCCCCTCCAAGTCCCTGCCCGCCAAGTCTCCTTAAAGCACAATCAACAGCAGTAAATCATACCCACTCACCTGATTTCCATTTTTAGGCTCACAACTCTACCTGCATCCCTGGTGGTCAGCTAACAACAGGGACCACCTGATAGCTAAAGGCCAGCCTAAGATAATAACCAACAAGAGCCAGGGTAATATGGTACCACCAGAGCCCAACTATCCTACTACAGCCAGCCTGGATATCCTAACACAACCAAAGCACAAGAGGATGACCTTACCTCCAATCTTATGAAGATGATAAAGGGGACAAGATGGTAGAGATCAAATTGGACACATTTTGATTTTCAGGAAGATCAATTGGATAACTGCAGAGATATACTCCTGCTGAACAGTAGTTTGTGAGGTGCAATCCTATCTGGGCTTGCCCAGAAAAGCCAGGGACAATAAAGAACTCAGTACTGGAAATATAGACACTGGAATATCAGTGTTAAGGACACGGGACATGGAGAGATTCCAACCAGGAGACTACACACCCTGCCACAGTGGAAGAGACAGCATATTGGATCCTTTCAGGACGCCAGCTGGCAGTTTCAACCTCCAAACAGAGGAATTCCTTGGTTTCCTGTACCCGCAGCATCTGTGCATGTGTTCAGACACCCAGGAGAATACCAGCAGAGCCACTACGGTAAGACATAGGGCAATTCTCCCTGGAATATTCACTATGGCGGAATCTGGCTGACCAGTAACTGCGGGATCCAGCTGGCAGGTGCTGAGCTTCCTTGAGCCCAAGTGCACTGTGGGCAGGATACAGAATACAAATTGGAACTCCCTGCTTCCCCCCACCCCCGTGTGACTACAGGGGGTCTGGTGGAAGCCCCTGCCAACACAAGCAGGCTGCTCTGGAACACTACAATTCAAGCAGGGAGGCAGCTACGACTCACTGAGTAAACTCCATATTGGAACTCTCTGCCCATGCTCAGTTCAGCAGGGCACTCAGTCTAGTGCATCTAGATCTCCAGTGAAATGGCCCTGGACTGGGGCACACTACCCAAGGGGGCAGGCGGCGCCTGACTTCAGAGCTTCTGACAGAGAGGCACAGGCTGATCCTGGGATCCCCCTAAGTGTAGCTTGGAAGCACCATATCCACAATCCTGACACCCTAGCTACAGGGAATCTGTTAGAAGCCCCACCGACCCAGACAGGCTACATTGGAACACAGCGCCTCTGACAGGAAAAAGGCCACTGAGATGCCCTCTGAGTCCAAGTGCTGAAGACACTTTGTGAACTCACTGCCCACACCACCTTTGGGAGGGCTCACAGTCTACTGCCTCAGTTTACAGCCTCTAGAGTTTAGCCTGGAGCAGTAAAACAGTTCTGAGCTATTGCCTGTACCCCAAGCACGTGGGCCACACCAACCCAAAGAACTTCTGACTGAAAGGCACAGGTTGATCTTGAAACCACCCAGAGAAGAGGGCGGAAGAACCACAACCACAGTCCTAACACCCTAGCTATAGGGAAACTGCCAGAAGCCATATCAGTGCAGGCAGACTACACTGGTGCGCAGTGATTCTGCTTGGGAAAAGGCAGCTGAGCATCCCTGAATCCAAGTACTGTGGACAGGGTGTGAATTCCACATCAGAATTCCCTGACTGCACCTGCCTTGCCTCACTGCTGAATACTCAGGGTACAACACAGAGAGCGTTGACTTGGGAGCAGTGAAACAACCTGAACCATTGCTCATTGCCTGAGTGACATGGACTATACCAGATCACAGTGCTTCTGGCTATAAGGTGCATGTTGAACCTGAGAGCCCCCTGAAAGCAGCTTAGGAAGACTATGATCATGGTCGCAACACATAAGCTACAGGGGAGCTGCAGCTCCAGCATAAAGTCTGTGGCCTGCCAACCCACGCTGACATCACTAAGAAGATCAGCTGGATCTCAGGAATAATACATCCCACCACAACCTCTGACCTGAGTTCCCACCTGCGACACAACAGGAAGGACTGAGCTCTGGGAGACACACTGAGAACTAGCCCCCACATAAGGCCCCATCAAGCCTGTGGAGAGCTACAGATCACCAAGTTATATGGCCTCTACACCAAAGCTCCCTTCTTGGCACCAAGCGCAGAAGGCACCAGAAACAAACAGCTAAGAAAAACCAGGTGGCTAAAGACCAGTGAAAGAACTAACTGACAAAAGTCAGGGAAATATGACTCCTAACAAAATTCAGCTATGCTAGTACAGCAAACCCTGACAATCCCACCACAGCTGAAACACATGGAAATGATGACAAATGTATACTTTGGAAAGTGATAGAGTCCTTTCAAGAAGAAATTAAATCTCTGAAAGAATTTAAAGATTCCTCAATTTTACAAACAAAAGCAATGGAGAATACTATTAGAGACCTCCAAGCCAATGCAGCCCAACATGAATGGGAAAGAGAAAAGGCAATGAAAGATTTGAAAGATTTACAGACAAAGACAAGCAAATTGGAGTAGGAAACATCTAAAACTGTTAATGACTTGAAATTGGAATTGGAACCAATAAAGAAAAAACAAGCAGAGACAATCCTGGAGGTGGAAAATCAAGGGAAGAGAACAGGAACTACAGACATGAATATCAAAAATAGGATACAAGAGATGGAAGATAGAATCTCAGGCATGGAAGATCGATGGAAGAAATCAGAACAACATCCAAAGAAAATGAGAAAGCTAAAAAAGTTCTCACCCACAACATCCAAGAAATCAAGGACTCAATGAAAACATGGAACCTAACAATTATAGGCATCGAGGAAAGAGAAGACTCATGACTCCAAGGTCCAGAAAACATCTTCAACAAAATCATAGAAGAAAACCTCCCAAACCTAAAGAAAGAGATGCTGGTAAAATTCCATGAGGTATACAGAACACCAAACAGATTAGACAAGAAAAGATATTCTTCTTGTCACATAGTAATTGAAACTCAAAATGTACAGAACAAAGAGAGAATATTAAAAGCAGTAAGAGAAAAAGGTCAAGTAACATATAATGGCAGACCCATCAGAATTACACCTGACTTCTCATCCGAAAATTTAAAAGTTAGAAGGGCATAGGCAGACATCCTACAAGCCCTAAGAGAACATAGGTACCTGGCCAGATTACTATATTCCCAACAAAATTCTCAATCAACATAGATGGAGAAAACAAGATATTCCATGACAAAACTAAATTAAACTGTATTTACCCACAAATCCAGCATGACAGAAGCTACTAGAAGGAAAATTCCAACCCAGAGAAGATATCTGCACCCACGAAAACAGAGGAGGCAAAAAGCTCCATTGCAGCTCTACCAAAAGAAACACACAACCACCAACCACATCAAAATAACAAGAAATAACAACATTTGGTCATTAATTTCCATCAACATCAATAGACTCATCTCAGCAATGAACAGAAACAGGCTTACAGAATAGATCTGTAAACAAGACCCTTCATTTTGCTGCATACAAAAAACACATCTCACTAACAAAAATAGACACTACCTCAGAGTAAAGGGCTGGGAAAGGTTTTCCAAGCAAATGCGCCCAGGAAACAAGCTAGAATAGCCATCCTAATATCAAATAAAATAGACTTTCAACTGAAGTTGATCAAAAAAGATAGAGAAGGACACTACATACTCATTAAAGGAAAAATTCATCAAGATGACATCTCAATACTGAATATCTATGCCCCAAATACAAGGGCACCCACATTTTTAAAAGAAACTAATCTAAAGCTTAAACCTCACATTGATCCCCACACATTAGTAGTGGGAGACTTTAACACCCCACTCACAACAATGGACAAGTCATGGAGACAGAAACCAAACACAGAAATAACGAGCCTAACAAAGGTCATGAACTAAATGGACCTAACAGATATCCATAGAACATTCCACCCAAACACAAAAGAGTACGCCTTCTTTTCAGCACCACTCAGAACCTCCTCCAAAATAGACCATATAGTTGAGCACAAAGCAAGCCTCAACAGATACAAGAAAATTGAAATAACCCCTTGTCTCTTGTCAGGCCACCATGGATTAAAGCTGGAAATCAACAGAAATAACAGAAAGCCAACACATTCATATAAACTGAACAACTCTCTACTGAATGATACTGGGTCAGGAAAGAAATAAAGAAGGAAATCAAAGACTTCTTAAAATCCAATGACAATGAAGGCACAACATACCCAAACCTATGGGACACAATGAAAGCAGTGCTACGAGGAAAGTTCATAGCACTAAATGCCTTTAAAAAGCAAATTGTGACAGCTCATATTAGCAAATTAACCACAGAACTTAAAGAACTGGAAAAAAAAAAAGAAGTAAACACTCCCAAGTAGAGCAGAAGGCAGGAAATCATCAAACTTAGGGCTGAAATTAACAACTTAGAAATAAAAGAACAATACAAAGAATCAACGAAACCAAGAGTTGGTTCTTTGTGAAAATCATCAAAATAGACAAACCCTTAGCCAAATTAACTAAAAGGCAGAGGGAAAAAACCCAAATCAACACAATCAGAAATAAAAAGGGAAAAATAACAACAGACCTTGAGGAAATCCCTGTATGCTATAAGTTCTGGAGAGAGCTGGCATACAAGGACCATACCTAGAAATAATAAAGGCAATATACAGCAAGCCAGTAACCAGAATCAAATTAAATGCGGAGAAACTTAAAGTATTTCCTCTAAACTCAGGGACAAGGCAAGAATGCCCACTTTCGCCATATCTCCTCAACATAATGAAGTTCTTGCTAGAGCAGTATTAAGACAGCTAAAGGACATCAAGGGGATACAAATTGGAAACGAAAGTCGAGTTATTCCTTTTTGCAGATGATATGATAGTGTATATAAGTGATCCCAAAAATTCCACCAGAGAACTCCTACAACTGGTAAACACCTTCAGGAAGGTGGCTGGATAAAAAATTAATTGAAAAAAAATTGGAAGCCCTTCTTTATACAAAAAATAAATGAGCTGAGAAAGAAATTAGGAAAACAACATCCTTCAAAATAGCCACAAACAATATAAAATACCTGGAGGAAACTCTAACCAAGCAAGTGAAAGACCTGTATGGCAAGAACTTCAAGTCCTTGAAAAAAGAAACTGAAGAGGACATCAAAAGATGGAAAGATCTAACCTCCAAAACCCATTAAACAGGACCATTTAACAACTTGTAATCTCTTCCCCTAAATAACAGAGTTTTCAGTTGTCCTTCAAATAACCAAAAAGGGGGGGGGGCAGAGAAACACCCTCCCCACCCTCTGGGTATGGGACGTCGCTCTCTTAAAATGACTTCCTGCTGATTTGGGTCGTAGTAAACCTGTTTGGGGCCCAAACCAATATGGAAAAATTGTTAAAAATGTTAGTACAATCTTTTTATGTTCAGTCCTTCTGTTCTCAGCTGTTTAGATGTCCTAAGGAGTTTGTAGGCAGAAGCTGAACTTCCAGGCTTTACTGAGGTTCTGGCTGGGGCATTGTGTAGAGCTGAACGGTCTTAGCGATATTGAGTTGTTGTGGTTGTAGGCTTTTGATGGAGACAGCTATTGAGGGAGTCTGTCAGGCTGAATCAACTGGGTCACTCGTCTTCTTTTGGTGTCTGATTCTGTTTTCTGCTGAGGTTTCCGTTGTCCAGTTGTCCCTGGGTTCCTTGAATGGATGCTTTGATTCTCCTGGAAAGATAAGAACAGAGCCCTGCCCTAATCCTCACTCAGGGACAATCACCCTCTTTTTTTTTGGGGGGGGGGTTGTAGGTAATATTTCTCCTGAAGCAAATTTGGTTTTTTGACAATATATAAAGTGTTATCATTCAATCTGGTTTAAAGACCCTGGGTATTCCTTCTTTCCCTTTTCTGTATTCTTCTTTATCTCCTATGTAGGAATGCACGGACTTGAGAAAAATTGAGACATAGACATAGCACAGGAAGGACCAAGAAGAAGGGTCAGATTATTGAATATGCCCTTATACCTTTGTACATTGATACAAAATTAGTAGTAAATTTGGCTAAAGTGGTATTGACCATTGTTTATTGTGCAAAAATAAGTTTGTATTGGACTACGTCGGTATTGATATTTGTATATTGATACAAAATTAAGATTATAGTTGGCCACAATGGTATTGACCCTTGTATATGGACGCAATGTTAAGATTGTATTGGGCCACATAGGCATTGATCTTTGTATATTGATACAAAATTAAGAGTATATTTAGCCACATTTGAATAGATCTTTGTATATTGATACAAAATTAAAGGTAACGCTTCCTAATGGTATCGTACCTAGAGATACTTAAAAATGAAACGTGAAGCTCTGGCCTCTTGATACCAACCGTCTTAAACTGTTTAGGATAGTTAAGAAAAACAAACTCCTAGTCATGCATGCATGTCACCTTGTTAACTACTATGACAGTCTATCACAGATATTCTCTAAGCTACTCAGTAATCAAGTTGTTAAGAGACAAGCAACATTTGCTTATCTAAATACAAGAGATAGATAGGGCATCTTCAAAAACCCCAAGAGATCTGCAGAATATGGCATTCAAAGATGTGGTCTTAAATTAAGATTTTTTTTTGATATCGTGACATATCAGCTCCTGACAGCACCCCCTATTCTACTCCAAGTAGAAGATAAGCATCAAAGAATCTCCAGTGTGAGATGGTTGAATTAGTGGCAAGCCTATCTCTTGGCATGTAAAAACTCCTTGCTTCAACTGCAGACAGACTGCTGTCCAAAAAGGACAAAACTTAGTAGCAGGGAAGTCGACAGACTAGCTCTGCCAAGACAGGGTAGGTAAGTCCTTCATAATCCCTGCTCTACAATAAATGTCTGTCAGAGAAACAGGACCAAAAGGCTGGAGACTGATGCTGGAATGTATGGAGAGAAAATGGGAACTGCCAGGTAGTCACTGGTTTGTCATTTCTTAGTATTGGAAGCTGCAGGCCCTGCACTTCCTATATAATCAGATATATTTATCCTTCTCAGCTCTCTGAGGTGGTTGAAGAATAGACAGCTTGAGTCTCATAGCTAAATTTTGAGTTGTTTAGGAATCAAGAGGGCATTCTAGATCTAAGAAGATGGTTATAATAGTGATGCAAGTTAGTATGAAAGCTAAGACAGTTATAGAACTTTAAACACATGGAGATGGTTAGAAGGTAGAAGGTTAAAGTCAGGGTCCAAATATGTATGAACTGGACATTGGGAAGGTATACTGGGCCATTTAACTGTCATAAATGTGGCATATTTAATTCTGCTGTTTTGTATAGAATTTACTGTTATAAGAGAAAGAACCATTTGTTGTATTGAAAAGGGAAGCTGTTGGGGGGGGAAGAGGGTGTAAGGGTGGGACAGGAAGGGGGAATAGGGAAGGGTTTGTGACTGAGATGTAACTTGAAAAAAAATAATGTACTTATATATATAAAAAAAGATGGAAAGATCTCCCATGCTCATGGGTAGGTAGAATAAACATACTAAAAATGCCCATCCTGCAAAAAGCAATATACAGATTCAATGCAATTCCTATCAAAATACCACCACAATTCTTTATAGACCTGGAAAAAAACAATTCTCAACTTCATATGGAATAACAAAAAACCCATAATAGCTAAACCAACCCTGTACAAAAAAAAAAACAAACCACATCTGTAGGTATGGTATCACCATCCCAGATTTCAAGCTATATTACAGAACAATAGTAATAAAAACAGTATGGTACTGGTATAGAAATAAATCAGTCTATCAATGAAATCGAATTTAAGACCCAGAAATGAACCCACACCCCTATTGTCACTTATTTTTTTGACATAGAAGCCAAAACCATACAATGAAAAAAGGACAGCATCTTCAACAAATGGTGCTGGTCTAACTAGATGTCAACATGGGAAAGAATGAAATTCAACCTATACTTATCACCTTGCACAAAACTTGAGTCCAAATGGATCAAAGGCCTTAACATAAAGCCCTACACACTAAATCTAGTAGAAGAGAAAGTGGGGAAAAGCCTCGAACCCATTGGCACAGGAGACAACTTCCTGAACAGAACACCAATAGCTCAGGCTCTAAGACCAACAATCAATAAGTGGAACCTCATGAAACTGAAAAGCTTCTGTAAGGCAAAGGGCACTGTCATTTGAACAAAATGGCAACCTACAGATTGGGAAAAGATCTTCACCAACCCCACTTCCGACAAAGGGCTAATATCCATAATTCACAAATAATTCAAGAAATTAAACATCAAGAAACCAAATAATCCAATCAAAAAATGGGAAACAGCTAAACCAAGAATTCACAAAGAAGAAATCTCTAATGGCAGTGAGACATTTGAAGAAATGCTCAACATCCTTAATCATCAGAGGAATGCAACTCATGATGACTCTGAGATTCCATCTCACACCTGTCAGAATGGCTAAGATCAAAAGCTCAAATGACAGCACATCCTGGTGAGGTTGTGGAGAAAGGAGAACACTCCTCCATTGCTGATGGGAGTGCAAACTTGTACAACCACTATGGAATTCAGTCTGGCGATATCTTAGAAAACTTGGAATAGCTCTACCTCAAGACCCAGCCATACCACTTCTGGGTATACACCCAAACAATTCCTCACCAAACCACAAGGACATTTCCTCATCTATGTTCATAGCAGCCTTATTTGTAATGTCTAGAAAGTGGAAACAACCCAGATGTCCCTCAACTAACGAATGGATAAGAATATTGTGGTACATTTACACAATGGAATACTACTCAACTATCAGAAACAAGGAAATCATGCAATTTGCAACCAAATGGATGGAACTAGAAAAGCTCATCCTGAGTGAGTAAATCCAGACTCAGAAAGATGCACATGGCATCTATTCATTTATAATTGGATTTTAGCCATATAGTACAGGATAACTATCCTACAACCAACACACCAAAAGGATCAGGAACATAGACTTTGTTATCTATTAATGGGACAATTTGCCCTAGGGTGCTGGCATGTAAGTCCCCAGTGCTACAGGAAGCTCTAATCCCTCATATGACTATTGAACTGAGAGGCTGATATATAGGGACACTCCATATTGCAGGAGTGGGATGTGTGGGAGAGGGAGGAAAGGGTGAGAGGGTGGAACCGGGAGGGGTGGAAGGAGGGCACTATGATGAAGATGTAACTTGAAGTAATAAATAAACAAACAAAAAAAAGAAAAGATATAAAGATAATACAGGCCTTTAAAGAGGAAATGAATAAATCCTTAAAGAAATGCAGGAAAATATAATCAAACAGATGAAGGAATTGAATAAAACAGTTTAAGACCTAAAAATGGAAACAGAAGCAGTAAAGAAAACACAAACTGAGGGAATCCTGGAGATGGAAAAGCTAGAGAAGAGAACAGAAACTACAGACACAAGTATCACCAAGGGAATACAAGAAAAGGAAGAGAAAACCTCAAATAGCCTCCTTCTGGAACCAGGCAAGACACCCAATGGAGGGATTCAGAGAATAACCCACCTATAAAACCTTTGATCCAAAATTTGTCCTGCCTGCAAGATGAGCAGAGATTAAGATTGAGCAACGATTGAGGGAATGGCCAACCAATGACTGGCCCAGCTTGAGACCCATCCCATGAAAGTGAGACAACCCTGACACTAATAATGATACTCTGCTATCCTTGCAGACAGGAGCCCAGCTTACTGTCCTCTGGGTAGCTTCCCTCAGCAGCTGTTGGAAACAGATGCTGAGACCCACAGGCAAACATTAGGTGGAGCCCATGGAGTTTTGAGAAAGAAAGGGACAAGATTGAAGGAGCCAGAAAGGTCAAGGACATCACAAGAAAACCTGAAAAATCAACTAGCCTGGGCCCATAGGGACTCACAGAAACTGAACCACTAATCCGAGTATGTATAGACTAGACCTAGGCCCCCTACACATATGAAACAGATGTGCAGCTTGATTTCTTTGTGTGACCCCCTACCTATTGGAGCAGAGGCTTCCTCTGACTCTGTTGCCTGCCTTTGGATGTGCCTAGTCCTACTACAACTTTGTATGCCAAGGCGTGTTGTTATCCATGGGAGGCCTCCCCTTTTCTGAGGAGAAAGAAAGGGAGAATGGGGGTAGGAGAGAAGAGAGGGAAGAACTGGGAGAAAAAAAAAGAAATAAGTGTTATAAAATAATGATAATGCCAATTAAGTTAAGATTAATGTTAACTCTACTGTACATATTTGGCCCTCTATAACTTAGCAACATGAGAAAACATGTTCAGTGGGCTAAAACTATGGCTCTCTGAAATAACTCAGAGGTAAGAAGTTAAGAGCATGTCTTGTTCTTGAAGAGAATCAGAGTTCAGACGCCTGCACCCATAATAGGCAGTTTGAACTACTTGTAATCCAAGCTTTGAGGGATCTGACACTCTCTCTGGCCTTTACTGGCACCTGTTTACATACACAATACAAAAACACAGACACAGATAAACATTCATAAATTATTTTAAAGAAACATGTTCAAATGTTTGAAATTTTGAGTGATAGACTTTTGGATCAAAAATAAGTTCTACTATCTCCTCTTTCATTCACATAACCTGATTGTTTTCACTAGATGGTATAATTATAATAATGTTGTTTTTATACTAAAACTTTAACTTTATGGTATAATAGTTCACATTTGCAGGTTCAGAATTTTTATCATCATCATTCTGTTGTGCGTTTCTCTAAAGCCAAGCCTCCCTAAAACTGATGCTTCTACAACATTCTAGAAGTTGACAATCTCTCTTTGAACAAGCATGATTTCTTCATACTTCATATTTGGTTTATTTATTTAGTGTTTAATTATTTAGCACAAAGTTTTTCAATACTACAACTCCCTGACAAATGATAGGTAAATGTGGGGAAAATCTAAATAACTTCTCTGATTAAAAAAGAAATAGGCCGTCCAACTCTTTGACACGCTAGGAAGCCTCTGCCTCGGGAGCGGCAAGGCTATTGGAGATGAACTGCAGATTTACCCCCTACAGGAACCAACCCCGGGCAAACTGTGAGATATTTGAAAGTGTCCTATATCGAACTTTTGTAGTAGTAAGGGCCCTTCTGGTGGGGAATCAGAGCTTACTTGTGCACAGCTCTGCCACCTGAATTAATTAGGTCCCCAACTGGGAGGCGGGACTGAATGACTTACCTTATAGGGGTGGAGTAAGGCAACTCCTACACCACAGTGGCCCTTTGGACCCAAGTCCAGAAGACAGCAAAAAAAAAAAAAAAATTCCACATGGCCATAGGCCCGAGACAAAATAAAAACAGAGCGAAATGTCTCCAACAAAAGAAAGCAATGCAATTCCGTCAAGCACGAACCACCTCACCACAACAGAAACATATGAAAACGATGACAATTCTACATTATGGAAAGTGATAAAGTCCCTTCAAGAAGAACTTAAAACTATGAAGGAATTTAAAGAAGCCACAATTCTAAAAGTCAAAACAACGAATAACATCATTAAAGAGCTCCAAGCCAAGGTGACCCAGCTTGAACAGGAAAAGGATAAAGCAATGAAAGATCTCCAGACAAAAACAAGCAAACTGGAGAAGGAAATGTACAAAACGAACACTACCATTCAAGACATGAAAATAGAAATGGAAACAATAAAGAAAACACAGTCAGAGTTAAAAGGGGAAATGGAGAATCAAGAGAAGAGAACAGGAAATACGGATGTGAGTATGAAAAATAGGATGCAAGAGATGGAACACAGGATCTCAGGGATGGAAGATTTGATGGAAGAAATCAGTACAACATCCAAAGAAAATGAGAAGGCTAAAAAATCTCTCACCCACAACATCCAAGAAATCAAGGACTCAATGAAAAGATGGAACCTAAGAATTATAGGCATAGAGGAAAGAGAAGACTCCAGACTCCATGCTCCAGGAAATATCTTCAACAAAATCATAGAAGAAAACTTCCCAAACCTAAAGAAAGAGATGCCAGTAAAAATCCAAGAGGCTTACAGAACACCAAACAGATTAGATCAGAAAAGAAACTCCTCTCGCCACATAATAATAGAAACTCCAAATGTAGAGAACAAAGAAAGGATATTAAAAGCTGTAAGAGAAAAAGGCCAAGTCACATACAATGGCAGACCCATCAGAATCACACCTGACTTCTCCTCAGAAACTTTAAAAGCTAGAAGGGTCTGGACGGATGTTCTACAAGCCCGGAGAGAATAGAGGTGCCCAGCCAGACTACTATACCCAGCAAAACTCTCTATCAACGTAGAAGGAGAAAACAAGATATTCCATGACAAAATCAAATTCAAACAATATCTCCTCACAAACCCAACCCTACAGAAGATCCTAGAAGGAAAATTCCAACACAGAGAAGATAACTACACCCAAGAAAACAGAGTAAAGAGAAACCTCCACAGCAACTAAACAAAAGAGAAACACAAGACAGCCAGCTATACCAAAATAATGGGAAATAACAACCCCTGGTCACTAATATCCATCAACATCAATGGATTCAACTCGCCAATAAAAAGACACAGACTTACACACTGGATCCGTAAACAAGACCCATCTTTTTGCTGTATACAAGAAACACATCTCACTATTGAAGATAAACACTACCTCAGAGTAAAGGGCTGGGAAAACATTTTCCAAGCAAATGGACCCAGGAAACAAGCTGGAGTAGCCACCCTAATATCAAACAAAATAGACTTCCAATTGAAGTTAATAAAAAAAAGACAGAGAAGGGCATTACATACTCATTAAAGGAAATATACACCAAGAGGTCATCTCAATACTGAACATCTATGCCCCAAATACAAAGGCACCTACATTTATAAAAGAAACGCTTCTAAAACTTAAATCACACATCGATCCAAACACTTTAATAGTGGGAGACTTCAACACCCCACTCACAACTATGGACAGATCATCAAGACAGAAGCCAAACAGAGAAATAATGAGTCTAACAGAGATTATGAAACAAATGGACCTAACAGATCTCTACAGAACGTTTTACCCAAACACAAAAGAATACACCTTCTTCTCAGCACCTCATGGAACCTTGCCCAAAATCGACCATATAGTTGGACACAAAGATAGCCTCAACAGATACAAGAAAATTGAAATAACCCCTTGTATCTTATCAGACCACCATGGAATAAAGCTGGACTTCAATAGCAAAAGAATGAACAGAAACTCTACACTCACATGGAAATTGAACAACTCTTTACTAGAGGACCACTGGGTCAGGGAAGAAATAAAGAAGGAAATCAAAGACTTCCTAAAATCCAACGACAATGAAGACACAACATACCCAAACCTATAGGATACAATGAAAGCTGTGCTACGAGGAAAGTTCATAGCACTAAGTGCATTCAAAAAGAAAATTGTGACAGCTCATATTAGCGAATTAACAGATAACTGGGTGAATTGGAAAAAAAAGAAGCAAACACTCCCAAGAGGAGCAGAAGGCAGGAGATCATCAAACGTAGGGCGGAAATCAACAACTTAGAAACAAAAGGAACTATAAAAAGAATCAATGAAACCAAGAGTTGGTTCTTCGAGAAAATCAACAAAATAGACAGACTCTTAGCCAAATTAACTAAAAGACAGAGGGAGAAAACACACATCAACAAAATCAGAAATGAAAAACGAGAAATAACAACAGACATTGAGGAAATCCAGAGAATATTTGGATCCTACTTTAAAAATCTATAGTCCACAAAATTTGAAAACTTAGGTGAAATGGACAATTTTCTTGATAGATTCCAACTACCGAAGCTAAATCAAGATCAGATAAACAGATTAAACAGCCCTATAACCCATAAGGAAATAGAAACAGTCACTAAAAATCTCCCAACCAAAAAAGCCCAGGGCCAGAGGGCTTTAGCACTGAATTCTACCGGACCTTCAAAGAGGAGCTAACACCAATACTTTTCAAACTATTTCACAAAATAGAATCTGAAAGAACATTGCCAAACTCCTTCTACGAGGCCACAATCACCCTGACTCCTAAGCCACACAAAGACCCAACAAAGAAAGAGAACTTCAGACCAATCTCCCTCATGAACATAGATGCAAAAATACTTAATAAAATACTAGCAAACCAAATTCAAGAACACATCAAAAGTATCATACACCATGATCAAGTAGGCTTCATCCCAGGGATGCAGGGATGGTTCAGTATACGAAAGTCTATCAACGTCATTCACCATATAAACAAGATGAAAGAAAAAAACCCACATGATAATCTCGCTAGATGCAGAAAAAGCATTTGACAAAATCCAACACCCCTTCATGCTAAAAATTCTGGAGAGAACGGGCATATAAGGACCGTACCTAGAAATAATAAAGGCAATATACAGCAGGCCAGTGGCCAACATCAAAATAAATGCAGAGAAACTTGAAACATTTCCTCTAAACTCAGGGACAAGACAAGGATGTCCACTTTCACCATATCTCTTCAATATAGTACTTAATGTTCTTGCTAGAGCAATAAGATAACTAAAGGAGATCAGGGGGATAAACATCGGAAATGAAGAAGTCAAATTATCCCTATTTGCAGATGACATGATAGTATACATAAGTGACCCCAAAAATTCCACCAGAGAACTCTTACAGCTGACAAACACCTTCAGCAAAGTGGCGGGATACAAAATTAATTCAAAAAAATCAGAAGCCCTTCTTTATACAACAAACAAATAGGCTGAGGAAGAAATAAGGGAAACAACCCCCTTCACAATAGACACAAACAACAAAATACCTGGGGGTAACTCTAACTAAGCAAGTAAAGGACCTATATAACAAGAACTTCAAGCCCTTGAAGAAAGAAATGGAAGAGGCCTTTAGAAGATCGAAAGATCTCCCATGCTCATGGATAGGTAGGATCAACATAATAAAAATGGCTATCCTACCAAAAGCAATATATAGATTCAATGCAATTCCTATCAAAATACCAACACAATTTTTTATAGACTTGGAAAGAGCTAGTCTCAATTTCATATGGAACAACAAAAAGCCCAGAACAGCCAAATCAATCCTGTACAATAAAAAAAAATCTGATGGTATCACCATCCCAGATTTCATGCTATACTACAGAGCAATAGTTGTAAAAACAGTGTGGTATTGGTATAGAAACAGACCAGTAGATCAATGGAATCGAATTGAAGATCCAGAAATAGACCCACACACTTATGGCCACCTAATTTTTGACAAAGAAGCCAAAACGGCACAATGGAAGAAGGACAGCATCTTCAACAAATGGTGCTGGTCCAACTGGATGTCCATTTGTAAAAGAATGAAGTTAGACCCATACTTATCACCTTGTACAAAACTTAAGTCCAAGTGGATCAAAGACCTTAACATAAGGCCTGTCACACTAAATCTACTAGAAGAAAAAGTGGGGAAAACCTTCGAACTAATTGGCACAGGCGACAACTTCCTGAACAGAACACCAACAGCTCAGGACTTGAGATCAACAATCAATAAATGGGACCTCATGAAACTGAAAAGCTTCTGTAAGGCAAAGGACACTGTCATTCGAACAAAACGGCAACCTACAGACTAGGAGAAAATCTTCACCAACCCCACACCTGACAGAGGGCTAATATCCAAAATCTACAAAGAACTCAAAAAATTAAATGCCAAGAAACCAAATAATCCAATCAAAAAATTGAGGAAAGAGCTAAATAGAGAATTCACAAAGGAGGAATCCCTAATGGCTGAGAGACACTTGAAAAAATGCTCAACATCCTTAATCATCAGAGAAATGCAACTCAAGTCGTCTCTGAGATTCCATCTCACACCTGTCAGAATGGCTAAGATCAAAAACTCAAATGACAGCACATGCTGGCGAGGGTGTGGAGAAAGTGGTACCCTACATCATTGCTGGTGGGAATTCAGGCTTGTGCAACCACTATGGAGGTCAGTCTGGCGATATCTTAGAAAACTTGGAATAGCTCTGCCTCAGGACCCAGCCATACCACTTCTGGGTATACACCCAAATGCCTCTTCTCAATCATAAGGAAGTTTCCTCATCTATGTTTATAGCAGCCTTATTTGTAATAGCTAGAAACTGGAAACAACCCAGATGTCCCTCAACCGAAGAATGGGTTAAAATCTGTGGTACATCTACACAATGGAATATTATTCAGCTATCAGGTGTCGCGTCCCCCCTTGTCCAGCAAGGAATGATGCAACTCGCAAAAGCTCTTTTCCTGCAGTTTATTCAGGTCCCTTGAAAACACTCTTCCGAATAATGGAGCAGACCCAACCCACAGGCTAAATACTAATTAAACAGCCAGTCAAGTAAAGCCAAGTGGTGCTATCTTAGAGGTCTACGTATGCGGAAGCAAGCCAGATCAGCGGTCTTTGCCAAATATGAACTTATTATCATAAAGAGCACTCACCATCGGGCTGGTGGAAGGCGGAGACCAGCGCCATCTTTAGGGCGTGGCACTTCGCAGCTCTCTACAGTTCCTCCTTTTTTATTTTTTCTAAAGTTGGTAAAAGTCCCTGGAAAGGCTTCGCAATCCCTCTATCTGGGGATCTCACGGTGGGCCTGAGCCTGTAGGAGGGCGGTGCTCAAACTCTTACCCGTCTCTGGGTCAGCCTCCCCACTCGGGACTGCCCTGTCTTAGGTGGCCGAGACTTACCCGTCAACTCCGTCACTGACTTGCCAGACCCTAATATCCGTGGAATGAATTCCTCAGTGGGCAGGGACTATGCTTAGTGAAGATTTACTTCACGGCAGCAAGCCATGCCTGAGGGGACTTGCCCGCCTCAATGGCGACAAGGGCTTGTATAATCATGGCTGCATTACGCTTTTGTGTGTCTCTCATTTTGTAGATGCACCATAGGCAAACCAGAGAGGCTAGCATCATTAGTATCGCCAAAGAGCCTACTCCCGCCCACTCCTTAAGATGATCCATAGCCGTCTGTATCCAAGAAGTCAAGCCAGTAGCCAGGCTCAGATCCACCTGAGTGGAGTTGATGTGGATGATTGTCGCTCTCAGCTCTCTCATCAAATTTTCAAATTCAGCCGACCAATCCTGTAAGAGGAACTTTGACAATTGTCTAGACAAATTAGCAGCTTTTGTATAATTTTGATATTGTACAGAAGTAACACACAAACCTTGCAATTTCCACTCACACCCCAACTGTGCTAGTTGCCAAAGAGAATCAATCTGTTCTTGTATTAAATCTATACATTGATTAACTATCATAAGACTTCCTTTGAGATGAGAATTCATAGAGGCCTGAGTATCCAATGCCTGTGCCACAGTGGCTGAGATGTTATTCAGGGCATTGGCAGTCTGTATAGAACTAGACAAGGTGACAGCTGAGGCAGTAGCTCTCACAGCAGCAACAGTGATAGCAGTAACAATAGCTGCAGTGATGCCAAAATCTCTTTTAAACCTGAATAGCATCATGGTATTAGGAGCCTGAAGGGGCTGATTACCTGGCAACAAGCCAGGGAAATAATTAAAAAAATGTCCTACGTGTTCTCTATATAACCAAATTCCATTACCTGCTGGTAGTAACCCTAGAGGTACTAAAAAGAATGAAATTTGGCAAATGGATGTTTTTCACTTTGCAGAATTTGGAAAACAAAGGTACGTACATCATACCATTGATACATACTCAGGGTTTCAATGGGCAACTGCTTTAAGTTCTGAAAAAGCTGATTGTGTTATTGCACATTTGTTAGAAATAATGGCATTTATGGGTGTACCTGCATCTCTCTCCACAGCTGTGTAGAGAACATGCACAGAACGTATGCACAGAACTACTGTACAGGTGAGATGCACACACCACTACTAAGTCCCTTTCCTTAGTGACTGACCACTTCTCCACCTTTTCAATCAGCTCAACTGACAAGACACCAGTGAACAGGGAATTTACTTTGCAAGATTCAGCAGCTGGATTTCAGATTACACCAAGTGACTAACTGTGCCCAATTCTTAAAATTTCTTCAGGTGTGTTCTTCGTCATAAAGCAGTTTTTAAGTAGCGTTCTCTAGGAAGGACAACCTACACATTTTCAGACACACAATGTTATATCTAAATTTCAATCTGTACAACCTAAACAGTAGCTATGGTCCTCTACTGTACAAATTCGTTACACTACATACACAAATATACAATAAGCAAAACAACCTTCATAATAAGATAGCCTAGGTCCCAGCTACCTGTCACCGTTTTGTCACTAATAGTTTTGCGTCTTCTGATGTTTCAGAAAAGAGGGACAGTACTATTGTGTTTTAAAAACTTTGGTGACAGTTGTCAGTTTGTAAAATGACTGCGCTTCCCCACCCCCCTCACTGCAGTCTTGTTTCTGGCCTCTCTTTTCAAGTTCCTTGAAGGGAAGGAGAGGAGAATGCAAAATCCAGGAGCAGCCCACCTTCCGAGCCCCATGCAGACAAGCCCCAGAGCTCTTGGAAGCAGGATGGGCTGCCGGGAAGGGTTGAAAAGGCACACAGCTCCTCGGTATCAATTATACCAGTCCTCAGACATCTGCCCAGGATGCTCAGGGTACATCCATGCTCATTCTCTGATTAACTTTTAATTCACTCAACTAGTACATTTCTTCAAGCCGAAAGCATTATGAGTCCTTAACACTGGGGAAAGCAAGAACGGCATGTGAGTCTCACGTCTGTTTCCCAGACAGCAATGAAATGGATGACTGCGGAGGCGGCTTCTCGCTAGCACATCTCTTCGGTCTGTTTAGTTCAGGCAGCAGCAGCCAGTACTCTTGGGGCAAAGGCAGGCTATGCGGTTGATCCTGAGCCCTGGGACGCTGGCTGTGCAGGGGGCTGTGTGGTCCCCTGTGGCTGCGTGGTGGCCGGAGGGGAGCCAGTCTGCAGCTGGGCCTGAAACTGGGCGAGCTGCTCCGGACTGGCCAGTGTCTTCAACAGATTGTTCTCCTGCTCCAGCTGGGAGTTTTTCTCTATGAGTTCTTTGATCTGCTCCTTCAGAACCTCCAGGAGCCTCTACAGGAACTGGCACATATCGAGGCATTCTAGTCACCACAGCCACAGGAAAGGTTGTGGCATTCCAGCATAGGGCATAAAAACATGTGCCTGGAGTGCATACTAACTTTTCTTCACCCAAGGATGCACTCCCATTACTTACAATCCACAGAAAAGGAGGCCAGAGACATACTGGCGAAGCTGAAAAGCTCTTGTTGCGATAAGAATGAAACAAAGAATTCCAAGTACCAGAGCCACTACTGCTAGAGAAATCCAATCTGGTAGCAGACCCTAGGGAAAAATTACCTCTTTGATAAATTCCTCCTCCAAGCATAATGACAGGTCCCAAGTCCATGCAACTTCCATTTACTCCACACAAAAGCCACAAATCAAAAGGATTGGTGGCAGTCTGCTGAGGATCCCTAGTAGATATATCAAGCATTCCTGTACAAGACTTATTCACTATATTACTAATCATGGGGCTAAAGGAAAAATGATCTTGTTGAACCCAAACTGCTCTGCGCTCCTGACATCCAGTCCAGGGAAAAGGTCCTTCCTCTCCTGTGGATCCTTTACAAAAAGGTGCCCAGCGTGGCTGTTTGGGGGGGTTCCGGTCAGAGACTCGTGTGGGCCACCATCCTTCAAGACGAAAACCATTGCCTGAAAACAAACCACCACTCCTACCCCCAAACCTCAGTTGTGGTAAAAAATCTGCTGACTGCTGAGACAATTTAATGCATTTTGTATCATCTGACCTATTGAAGCTCATTAAAAAGCACAAACTACCCTTCAAGCTGACATTTCTATTACCTTCTATAGGGCTTCTCTGATCATCAAAGGGAAGGTAGGGTAAGCCTAGGCTTCTATTACTGCTAAATAAGCGTGGAAACACAGTTGCATCATGTCTGACCGGCATCGGCTTTGGGAATATCGACAGGATCCCCCATCTCGGCTCGGTCATTCCTGACATACTCACTGCTACTAACACCAGGATCCTTAGGAAGGTCTTTATGTCGAATCTTCCTCACAAGGCACTCAGGCACCCACACTGGATCTTGTTGATTCTGAGGAAAAACACAAACAGACCCTCTCGCCCATGTTAGCACGGGGTCAGGCCCCCGCCAAGAGCCTGTCAAAATATCCTTCCACTTCACCATGCTTTTAGGTGAACCATGTGAATCCTGATGTCTGTCCGCTGCTGAGCGGCCTTGAGCATCCAAATTGAAAAAATTTAAAGTAAATAAGGCTAAAGACATTCTTTCCTTGGGGGTACGGCCTTGGCCTATTCCCCCTTTTTGTTTTTGCAAGCATTCTTTCAAGGTGCGATGAGCACGCTCCACAATTCCTTGTCCTTGAGGATTGTATGGTAATCCGTGATTAAGCTGTACCTCCATCTGGTTGCAGAAGTAGACAAAGGACTGAGCTGTATAGGCTGGTCCATTGTCCGTTTTTAGCTGCTGTGGTTTTCCCCATGCAGCCCAGGCTTCTAAGCAATGTCCTATGACATTGCGAGCCTTTTCTCCACTCATAGGTGTAGCATGTATGATACCTGAGCAGGTATCCACAGATACATGAATATATTTTAAGGTTCCAAACTCTTAAATGTGGGTAACGTCCATTTGCCAGATTTTGAGTGGCAACAGCCCTATAGGGTTTACTCCCACACTGGGAGGATGATGATGAATCACACACTGAGGACAGTCCAAAACTACTTGTCTAGCATCTGCTCTAGACAAATGGAATTTCTGCTGTAGAGTTTTTGCATTTACATGAAATAATTGGTGAAACTGGCTTGATCCAGGAATGAGCTCCAAAAAATGCATTCCATCCTGGTCCATTGATCAATTTTATTATTACCCTCACTTAATGGTCCAGGTAATCCTGTATGTGCTCTGATATGTTGAATATAAAAACACCTTTTTCTGTGCCAGATTAAAACTTGTAACTCTTGTAATAAGGCACATACAGTACTACTATTCTTAATAGGACCTGCTAATTCTAATACTTTCACTGCGTTGACCACATAGACTGAATCTGAAATCAAATTGAATGCAAATTGACATTTTTTAAACACCTCAATTACTATTTTCAACTCTACTATTTGGGGGGGAGCCCGGTTGAAATTGACATAACACGGGCTCTTGTCTTTCTATCAAATAGGCTCCACAGCCTGTCTTTGAGCCATCAGTAAACACATTTGGTGATCCTTGAAGTGGTACTGCTGAAGTAACCTTAGGGAATATCACTGGGTGCTCCTTAAAAAATGATAGCAATGGATGTTTAGGATAATGGTTATCAATCACTCCTTCAAAGCTACATTGCAATATTGCCCAGTCATCTACAGTGCCACACAAAATCTTAATTTGATAACTGGAATAAGGCACTATTATACTGGCAGGAGCAACTCCAAAAGACTGCAAGCATTGTTGGATACCATTCAAGGCTAAAGCAGCAAGTGCAGTAGGATAATGTTCTATTCTGTTCTTACTTGTGTCCACATCCCCGGGCAGAAAGATCTCCCTACTTTCAGGGACTGAACTGGCTGCTCTGTCTGAGTAGCTTCTGGATATGGGGGAGGAGTTGAAGGCGCCATGGCAACGGCTTTGTTTACATCAGCTGCCGCCAGAGTGGCTGAAGGCTCTGTAGCGACGACTCCGCCCACTCCGACTGCCGCTGACGTGTCAGACGCCATGGCAACAGCTCCTCCCACACCGACTGCCGCCGATACGCCCTTCTGTTTTACTTTTTTCTTTTCCTTTTTTCTAATAACAGTCCTTTCCAACTGTTCTATTAGAGCGTGTAGCTCTCCTTCAGAATCTGTGCTCTCTGAGTCCTCTAAATCTCTAAAATCTCTAAAATTTCTAAGATCGGGATAGAGAGGAACTTTCTTTTTATCTTCCTTTTCACTGTCTGCCTGCTCAAATTTTTCGCCTTTGTTACTCTCCTTTTCACTGTCTGCCTGCTCAGATCTCTCCCCTTGTAGCAGTTCCAAAGCTGATTCTCCCTCTTTGATTGCATTACAACACTCTGATCTTCTAAACAACTCCTCACCATTTTCCAAATCGGTCTTACTCCATGCTTCAGAGTCCCCTGCTCCCAAGCAAAATCCAAGTCCCTGCCTAATTTGTCCCAGCAGGATACTGTAAGATTCCCGGACACCGCAAACCACGGAGCCACATAATCGCATTCATTCAGAAATCTCTCTAAGGTAGACTTCTTAATCTTCAAATTCCTAGCTAAAAGTAGCTCCTGAAGAGCCAGAAAAATTGGATGTGACTGAGACAATCCCATGTTTAAAAATTTTACTTTAGGTTCGCAACTTCCTGCGAAACTTTACCTTTTGTTCGCAACTGCCTGCGAAACTTAACCCTTTGTTTGCTATTTCTGCAAAACTTAACTGTTTGTTCACTATCTCCACGAAACTTAACTGTTTGTTCGCTATCTCCGCGAAACTTTACCTTGTGTTCGCTATTTCCGTGAAACTTTATTGTCCTGATTTATCCCAGGAACTTACCAAGCGCTTCCCCTGACTGCAGGAGTTCTGAGTCTTTTCTGGTTCCCCGTACGGGCCACCACTTTGTCGCGTCCCCCCTTGTCCAGCAAGGAATGACGCAACTCGCAAAAGCTCTTCTCCTGCAGTTTATTCAGGTCCCTTGAAAACAGTCTTCCGAATAATGGGGCAGACCCAACCCACAGGCTAAATACTAATTAAACAGCCACTCAAGTAAAGCCAAGTGGTGCTATCTTAGAGGTCTACGTATGCGGAAGCAAGCCAGATCAGCGGTCTTTGCCAAATATGAACTTATTATCATAAAGAGCACTCACCGTCGGGCTGGTGGAAGGCGGAGACCAGCGCCATCTTTAGGGCGCGGCACTTCGCAGCTCTCTACAATCAGGAACAATGAAATTATGCAATTTGCAGCCAAATGGATGGAACTAGAAAAGCTCATCCTGAGTGAACTAACCCAGACTCAGAAGGACACATATGGCATCTATTCACTTATAGTAGGATTTTAGCTATATAGTAGAAGGTATCGATACTACAACTAACACACCAAAGGGAACTTGGACATAGACTTCTTATTTTTAATTTTTAATTTTTATTTATTTTTATATATTAGTTATATTTTTTCTATTTTTCAGTCTTTTCTATCTATTGTATGCTTATTGATTTGTTTGTTTAATAGTTCTCTCTCCCGGGCAACGAGACACTTTTCACTGATGGTACTTCTTCGTAGATCCCCAATGAATGAAGATGCTCTTGGTCCTCATACGACCTCTCAACTGAGATGAGGGACTGTTATATAAGGACACCCCACCCCAGACTCATGGGATGGAAGGGTTAACAGGTAAAGAAAAAAAATGAAATGTGATGTTTCAGCCTTTTACTACTAATTGTGATAAACTGTTTAGGATAATTAAGAGTTGCAAACAGCCGGGCGGTGGTGGCGCACGCCTTTAATCCCAGCACTTGGGAGGCAGAGGCAGGCGGATCTTTGTGAGTTCGAGGCCAGCCTGGTCTACCAAGCGAGTCCAGGACAGCCAGGGCTACACAGAGAAACCCTGTCTCGAAAAACCAAAAAAAAAAAAAAAAAAAGAGTTGCAAACTAATGGTTATGCAAGCCGGTCATTCTGTTAGGTACTATGACAGCCTATTATAGTTACTTCCTAAGCTAATCAGAAATAAACCTGCTAAGAGACAAGCAACATCTGCTTACCCTAATATAAGAGATAGATAGGGCCTCTTCAAAAACCTCAAGAGATCTGCAGATTATGGCATTCAAAGATGTTTTCGTAACTTTAGATTTTTTTATATCAAGACATATCAACTCCTGACAGCACCCCCTATTCTCCTCCAAGTAGAAGATGAGCATCGAAGAATCTCCAATGGGAGATGATTGAATTAGTCGCAAGCCTATCTCTTAGTAGGAAAAGCCCCTTGCTCCAATTGTAGACAGAATGCTGTCAAAAAAGGACAAAACCTGGAAGCAGGTAAGTCGACAGTCTAGCTCTGCCAAGACAGGGTAGGTAAGTCCTTCACAACCCCTGCTCTACAGTCAATGTCTGTCAGAGAAGCGGGGCCAAACGACTGAAGAGCAATGTTGTAATGTACGGAGAGAAAATGGGAACTGTCCAGGCAGCCACTGGTATGTCATTTCTTAGTTTGGGAAGTTGCAGACCCTGTACTTCCTATAAAATCAGATATATTTATCCCTCTCAGGTCTCTGAGGTGGTTGAAGAACAGATAGCTAGAGTCTCATAATTTAATTTTGAGTTGTTTAGGAGTCAAGAGAGTGTTATAGATGGAAGAAGATACTTTTAAAATTGTGTTGCAATTAGTATGAATGTTGAGTCAGATATAGAACTTTAAACTCATGGAGATGGTTAGATAGTAGAATGTTAAAGTCAGGTACCAAATACATATGGACTGGTCATTGGGAATGTACGTTAAGCCAAATAACCCTCATTATTGTGGCCTAATTACCTCTGTTGTACTGTATTGTATTTATTATTATAAGAGAAAGAGCCATTTGTTGGACTGAAAGGAAAAACTGTAGGGGGAAATAAGATATACCTTAAACTTAAAAGAAAAAAAAAAGGGAAGAGGATGGGGGGTTGAGGGTGGGAGGGTGGGACTGGAGGGGGAATAGGGAGGGGACTGCGATTGAGATGTAACTTGAATAAATAAAAAATAAAGGAAAAAAAATTTAAAAAAACAAAAGAAATAGGCCAACATGATTCAAATATGTTTCACTAATTCTAGTTGTTGGGTTTTAAGATAGTTTTAAAACAAGAAATATACTTAATTTTGATTAGAGTGAGTTCTTCAAGGGATTTTGGATGCCACAGCCACTTGTGTCTAATCGACAGAGGCAGACCAACACATCGGCATACAAAAGAAACAACAAAAGAAATTGGAAAGAGAGACTCAGCAGCACTTGCTCTCTCATCAGATGAATCTCATGTTTTGTTCAATGAACAACAGATCCCTCAGTAGACACCAAGCAGAGGCCAGTGACATGTACCACCTATGACATAGAGTCCTCTGGAATTCTAGTCACATAATCTCAGATTCTCTATCAATTTCCTGGTCTAAGGTATTTTGTTACAGCAGTAGACAATGCACTAAGACAAATGATGCCAATTAATTGGGCCTTTTAAAGCTTCAAACACGTTAGCCCATTGAAAACTAAGATGGGAATTTTAAAGTCTTTCATTTATGAAGGCCAGACTATCTATATGAATTTCTGTCTGAAAAATCAATGATCATAATACTTAAAAGCTATGAATTCACCTACATTCATCTTCATAGAAGCCAGATGGAAAAAAACCCTCCACTGTGAGACATCCAGAAATAGATAATAATTAACCAGTCAATCCAACAATATGGGCAAAAGAGCTGTTCCATGGCTGTCTGATGCTTGCTCAGCTCTCAAAACTATCCCTTTTAGAAACACCATGAGATTCATCTCTGAATAAAACAAAGTCTTCAAAAATGAGGGGAATAACAACTTGAAAAGATTCCAGCCCAAACTCAGACCAGTGCTGGAAGCCCTAGGCAGGAGGCATTGTTCTCTTCTGTTTTTGCTGTTGCACACCACTATCTTAACTTGCAGCTTCATTCTCAGTCACAGTGTGACTTCAGCATGTAAGTAGCTAACCTTCAAACTCTGAAGGGCTTCAAGATGCCACTAAGAATCACCAGTGACCTTTTAACTGATGAATCTATGGTAGTTGGGGAAGAAATGTTTAGTAAATACTTAAGGACTGGTGTCTTCTAGCACATTTGAAGTCTAAATATCTGCTTTTATAATGTTACTATTTCTAAGTTTTAGCACATTTTAATTTTCGTTATAAAAATAATAAATGGCTTTTAAAATCCTGTATATGATCTCAAGAATTATACTAAAAGTCGTATAATGTTGAACTGGCTAACTATAGAATGAATGAAAGTTAAGAAATAATCAGTGGTGTTTGAAATCACTGAGCATATTAATAAAAGGCAGACAGTATACTTGAAAGAAAACATCTTTATAAAACCCAACAGTACAGGCAGTGAATTTAGGTCAATAAAAGTTTAGAAACAATAAACCTTACATAATTCCTACTGAATTTACCTTTATAATAAAGGAACCAAAGAAAAATATTGTGAAGAATTGTCCCAGATGATATGGATAAGACAATTCTAGGGGATGTGTTCAGAAATGGAGGGAGGTCTCTAAGATGCTTAGAAGGAGCAAGTTAACAAAGAACTCATGAGAAAAAGAGATAAAGGGAGACTCACTGTAAGCCACGTCTCTTCAGACACTGAATAAGACAGGGGAATGAGCAAGAAAATGGACTAGCCGGGCATGGTGATGCACACCTTTAATCCCAGCACTCAGAAGGCAGAGGCAGGTGGGTCTCTGCAAGTTCAAGGCCAGGCTGGTCTACAAAGTGAGTCCAGGACAGCCAAGGCTACACAGAGAAACCCTGTCTCAAAAAACAAAAAAAAAAGAAAGAAAGAAAGAAAGAAAGAAAGAAGGAAGGAAGGAAGGAAGGAAGGAAGGAAGGAAGGAAAGAAAGAAAGGAAAGAGAGAGAAGAAAGAAAGGAAGGAAGAAAGAAAATGGACTAGATTCACAAGGAAAATAACCCACAGCTGCGTCTATCTTTCCCTGTCCTTCCAGTGTGTGTTTGTCTCAATCTCTCTGTCTCTCTATCTCTCTCTCTCTCTCAAAAAAGTGTGTGTGTGTGTGTGTGTGTGTGTGTGTGTGTGTGTGTGCACGTATGCAGGTTTTCTTGACTGTGAGTATGTGTGTGAAGGTCAGATTTTGACATGGAGTATCTTGTTTTATGACCTCTGCTAATTGAGATAAGATCTCTCATTGAACAGCTGGCCAGTGGCTCCCAGGGATCTCCCTGTCATCAACATTCATCTCTAGTGCTGGGGTTCAGGGAGTAATCACCGTGAGCAGCTTTTATGTGGTTGGTGGGGATCCAGGGTCATACCTCCATGCTCCCACAACAAACACTTTGACCATGGAGACCAAAAAGAACTCACTATGGAACTCACTAGGAATAGTGTTTGAATGATGAAATCCTTTTATCTCTTCAGCCCATAAAGAACTCACTATGGAACTCACTACGAATAGTGTTTGAATGATGAAATCCTTTTATCTCCTCAGCCCATAAAAAAACTCACTATGACACTAAAGCAGAAGTCACAAAGAGAAAGTCAGAGTGACGATAGGATCGATCTATTTATTAAAGGCTAAAAATATGACATTGTGAAATTTTTCTCAAGCCCAAACAAGCCCTGAGATTGAAAGAAGAGACAGGCAATGAATTCAACAACTTGATATAAATATAGAAAACTTGAAATAGCCAATTGCTACATAAACAAACAAACAAAAAATACTAGTAGTTCTTTATTCCAGAAAGAACTAAAGGATCACAGAATTACTAGCAATCATCCACTACTATCATTATGTTATTTAAACTATTGTATCTATTATTGATCATATATGAATTATGGTGTTGATGATTTGGTTTAGGGAATTAGACCATCTTCAGGCCCCAGGAAATCATTGATGTAATTTTTATTGCTATAGACTTTATCTATTCCCTCTTTGAAATTTTGTACAACACAATCATGTAAGATGTACCCTTTAGCATTTCATTATTTTTGCCTAGTTTCTGAGAGTCATCCATGAGGTTGTACATAATGTATCCCTTTTTGTTGCTGAGTAGTGTTTCATTGTATGAATGTAGCATAAGTTGTTAAGTTGAAAGATGGGGAATATTTAAAGTTCTAAACAATGAGAAATAATACTAGTTTTATTTGCTTCATATCCTAAGCAACAATTTGGATTTTTAAAATGTAAATAGTAGAGGAATAGTGTTTGAATGATGAAATTCTTTTATTTCCCAAATTAGCAAATAATACTGTTTTCAGATACTAGTCATTTCTCTTTTTTAATAATTTATTTTTATTTTATGTGCATTGGTGTTTTGCCTCCACATATGTCTGTGTGAGGGTGTCAGATCCAGGAGTTACAGACAGATGTGAGCTGCCATGTGGGTGCTGGGAACTGAACCCAGGTCCTCTGGAAGAACGGTCAGTGCTCTTAACCACTGAGCCATCTCTCCAACCACTAGTCATTTCTATCTTATGAACTTTTTAAAAACTTTTGCTCATTTTCAATAGTGCTACTTTTCATGGTAGGTAGATGGGGATATAAGTATAGATATACAGATGTCATAGCATCTTTTGACTTTTCCTGTGACACATGAATTAATATGTGCTCCCTCCAAAGAGCATACCAATAGTATGAAAAAACAATGATTCTTCAAAATTGTAAGTTGGTAAATAGTGACATTACTAGATTACTTTATGGAACATGGTTACTTAAAGGCAGCTGCATCACAAAAAGTCCACAGTCACATGGGTGACAACTCATAGAAACTCTGCAGCTCCCTGCACTACTCTAGGCAACTGCAGAATGCAGTCTCCATAATTCCAGCTATTGTTAGTACTTATGTTACTTCTAGTCTTTCTTTTTTTTTTTTTTTTGGTTTTTCGAGACAGGGTTTCTCTGAATATCTCTGGCTGTCCTGGACTCGCTTTGTAGACCAGGCTGGCCTCGAACTCACAAAGATCCGCCTGCCTCTGCCTCCCAAGTGCTGGGATTAAAGGCGTGCGCCACCACCGCCCGGCCTGACTTATGTTACTTCTATGACATTATCTCCTTGTAAATTCTGAGCTTCAGAAACTACCTGAGCCTTGTAAGTTTCTTTTACTTCCTAAGCCTTGTATATTTCATTTAGTTACTGAGCCTAATGAGCCTCCTTTCTCCCTCTAGGAAGAAATGTTTTTGAAAGGAATTAGTAAAACATTCCTTGTATATAGTACCATGTAAATACAGTCCTGACTGAAATTCTTTATCAAATCTAACCTTCCAAACATTTGCTTCCAGTCTATAACTTGCTTGTTCATGGCCTTAATGATGTCTACTGATGCATAGCTTTGATTTTAGATTAAGTCTAATTTTATTAGTTTACTTTTGCTACTGTGAAAAACAACAAAACCCTCAATAGCTCATAACAACAAAAACTTGTTATCTTACTGTTCTCTCTGTAAGATACTGGCTATAGGTCAGATATAGAATAATGTTCCTTAAAAAGCTCATATGTTGTAAGCTTTATCTGCAATATGATAATGTCAAGAGGTGATGGTTCCTTTAAAAGAGAAGAACCTAGTAGAAGATCATCAGGGCTCTCCCTTAAAAGTAATGAATGTAGTTTTCATAGATCCTAATTAGTTCTGGGAGAATTTTGTTGTGGAACAAAAAGCTGTATCCTTGCGGTGGTTCAAATGCGAACGGCCTCCATAGGCTATTCTAAGTATATTTGAATAATTTGTCCCCAGTTGATAGAACTGTTTGAGATGGATTAGGATGTATGGCCTTGCTGAAGGAGGTATGTCACTGGAGGTAGACTTTCAGGTTCCAAAAGCCAGGCCATTTCCAGTTTGCTCTCTCTGCCCCCACCTGAGGATAAGTATATGAGCTCTCAGCAACTGCTCCAGAACCATGCCTGCTACTATGCGTCCTGTCATAATGGTCATGCATTCTTACCCTTTGGAAGACCCCACCAAACTCTTTCTTCTACAAGTTGTCTTGGCCATAGTGCCTCTTCACTGCAATAGAAGAGTAACTATGACAACACTCTCTGGCCATTTTGTCATCCTGTCTTTCTGTAACATTTCTCCTTCTTGCTAGTGATTCCTACATTGATGCTAGCACCATGATGTGGTGCCCTCTGGAACTCCCTCATCAGAGGCTGCACTGACAGTTTTACTTTACATTTCCACTTCCATCCTCCAGAATGGTAACACAATAGCCTTATTTACTTTATAAGTTCCTCAACCTCGGGGATTTCATTGTAACTATAGAAAACAGATTAAATGTATCTGACAGGGACTCACTATCATAAACTCAAAGTTATTGTCAGGTTACATTCTTTTCCCAAGGCTCTACCAAAGGAAGCATTTTTATGTCTTTTCCAACTTTCTAAAAGTTGTTCACACAAGGTCTCTTTCTGGCCCCCTTTTTCTATCTGTAAGTCAACAGTATGACAGATCTCTGACTCTAATTTTTTAATCACATCTCATTCTGCTTTTAAAAGTTTTGTGGTTAGGGGTTGAGAGATGGTCAGCGGTAAAGAGCTGTAGTGGCTTGAGTAGGTATGGCCCCATAGACTCATGTGTTTGAATGCTGATCCCATAAGGAGTGACACCATTATGAGTTGTGGCCTTATTGGAGGAAGTGTGTCACTGGCAGGATGGGAGGGACTTTGAAGTCTCCTATGCTCAAGCTATGCCCAATGTGACACAGTCTCTCCTTACTCCCTGCAGATCAAGATGCAGAACTCTCAGCTCCTTCTCCAGCACAATGTCTGCCTGCATACCACCATGTTTTCTGTCATGATAATAATGGCCTAAATGTCTAAAACTGCAATCCAGCCCCAATTAAATGTTTTCCCTCTTAAGATTTATTATAGTTATGGCTTCTCTTCACAGCAGTAAAATCCTAACTAAGACAAGAGAATTTGCAGCTTTTGCAGCTCTTGCAGAGGACTTGTTTGGGTACCAGTACCCTACTCAAGAGGCTTACAAAACACCTGTAACTCTAGCTCCAAAATATACAATGTCCTATTCTGAACACCAGAGTAACACAAACAAGACAGACAGACAGACAGACAGACAGACAGACACACACACACATGAAGAGAGAGAGAGAGAGAGAGAGAATTAAACATAAATCTAAAACTATTGTGGTTAGATCTAGCCCATTCCAATTTCTTGCATGTGCTTCTCAAACTTTGATGTCAACACATCTGCAGAGTTCCTTTTTGGCATGCAAGAGAATGTACTCAGATGTTTTGAATACAAAGATATGGACAAACTGAGAGAAGCACATTGTTTTGTGCACTAAACAAAGGTATCTTGGCACTTCTTTTATGGTGAATGTTTGTAAACCACTTTGTAAAAAAGTCTTTACCTAAACTACATTTTCAAGGATTTTATTTTCTACAACCTACTAAGTTCTTTATCATTATTATATTCAAAATTATTATATAATTCAACTTGAACCTTTAATTTAGTGTGAAACAAGGATTGATATTAATTTGTCTCCTGTTTATTTATGACTCTATAGCAATGAATTGCTACTTGAATTGCCTCATGGTTGACCCTTTTTAGAACAGCCTTGATCATGTATCTCAGGATATATTTCTGGGTTTTCCATTTATTCTGTTGTTTTGTACATGTTTAGTATTGTGCTGATTGTACTATTTTAATTGCTGTGACATTCTAGTAAGTTTGGACTCTGTGGAGATTTCCAAGCATAGAATGAGTATAATAAACTTTTGTGCATTAAAAATGAATTACAGAATTGATTAAACAATGATATTGATGATTTTGTGAAATATTGGCATTAAATCTCTGCCTGCAAAATTATGTCTTTGTTTTTCTAGAATCTCACTAATATTTAGTCCTATTTATGTCCCTGAACAACAATCACTTCTTAGAATGTAATTTACTAGCTATACTTTCCATGGCATATATTTTATATAGTATCTTGGACTTTTTAAACAATGTGTAGATTATATATCACTCTAAATTGTGGATCTTTAAACTAGTGGTTTAAAGACATTCTTTATTCTCTTGTGTTTTGCAACAGCAGGAGCCCAATAAGTGTCAGTAACATGGAATATTATGTATAAACAATCAAAAAGAATTACTATGAAATAGTATATCAGTGTTTACTGTCAATAAATCAGATTTTCCATAAATAATAATATGGCTGCTCACCAAAGGAGACTACAAGCAGAATTGATAAACCAAGAAATGGCACTAAAACAGTAGAGCAGGGCTCTAGGAAGACCTGAAGCTGATGTGTCTCCACAATGAGGAGTTGAAGTCATCTAAGCTTCTACTTCTGCTTGTAGTATGGCCCTCATTCTTTTTTCCTTCAGTGTCTGTATGTTCTCAGGATACAATATGGCTAATTGCTTGAAAAATGCCTAGTAAAAGTACCTATGTGTCCAAATCTCTGCATATTGACTAAATGATGTCAGTCTGCACATTGGTGTAGACGTAACTCCTGTGATTCCTTCCAGAAGACATGAAGCAGAAAGGTGTATAATGAAGGTAAACAGTAACACAGCTCAGTACCGCACAACTACTGTGCTGTTGGGTGTACAGATCAAGCACAGTTTTCTCAGAGGGGAGAAGGCACCTCTTTATAGGTTAAGTGTAGCTCCAAAGAGGAGCTCAAAAGCTAGATGGTTTCAAAGAAAACTGGTATTTCCCAGTGGGAAATGAAATAACCTTTGAGAGGTTATGACTACAATGTCTTCATATTCATATTTATTAAATTTAAGCGTTCTTGATTGGAATGTGTTTCTAGTATATTGGTGACTTTTGAAAATTCTTAATACATATTATGTAAGAAAAGTTATGTGACATCACCTGTGAAGTGATGTAGGCTTGTCAACTAGATCTGCCAAGAGTATTTAGAGGGCATTCTGAGTATGTGAAAAGATGACCTCAGGAAGGAAAAAGGAAAGAGAAGGTGCCAATTAGGCACTGAGGACCTCCAAGAATGTCTTAACAATAAAGGACTAAATCAAGTTTTCAGATCCTGTGAGTGCTAACTTTCATAATCTGTATCCAGATGGTGGTGGGTATGTGGCATATATACAGTCTGCCCAATAACAAATGGATGTTTGATAGCAAATAGATAGAGGACCCTTAAGATTGCTATCTTCCTATGTGCTAGGACTGCTAACAAATGAACTGAACAGTTTCCAATGCTATAAATTTACTTAAATAGCTCTATGGGTCAAAAATTAAAATTTAAAGTGTTGGCAGTCCCTCTCCTCACTTCTCTCTTCTCCCTCCATCTCACAACTCCAGAGGATAATTAAACCTGGCCTCCTGCTTGCAGAAAACCTTGTGCTCTTTCGTTTTAGATGTCTCAGTGCAGCCATTCACCTGGCATTCTTCTGACTGTGCATCAGCTTCTCTGTTTGTCTCTGCCTTGTGTTCAACTGTCCTTTTTTAAAAAAATAAAAATGCCAAATATCCTGGAATATGTCCCATACTAACCACTAACTAAAGACTGCATTCACAAATCAGGCCACATTTTAAGGCACAAGTTACAACTTCCAGGTGTGTGTCAGGGCACATACAAAAACTTTATGTTTCACAGTAAGATTGTACTCACAACTACATTCCTGTTTGATTGTGATTCATTCCTTATTCATTGGTGTTGGAAGATCTGACAGTTTCCCCAAATAACAAAGTATTTTTGATTCTTCTTCACCATTGCCTGAAAGCCAAGCATTTTTCTGTATTACACCATACCTGGTTTAGTAGTAGCTTTAACCTATTTGCATTTCTCTTCAAAATCAAATCTCAGAGGTGTGTGTGAGTGTGTAATTGTATGAGTGTGTGTGTGTGTATGTGTGTGTAAGAGAGTATATTCATATGTGTGTAAATTTTCAACAAACACACACACACACACACACACACACACACACACGCTGGGCATTGGACATTGTGTGTGCTGTTAAGCCAGTGCTGGTTGGACAGAGGAGACAGAGACAGGTAGGTCCTGTGAGCTGGCTGCCAGCAAGACTAGTTCAGTTAAAAATTCTATCTCAAGGAAACAAGGTGAAAGTGGCAAAGACGCCTAGTGTCTTCCTCTAGACATTATGTTCACATGTGTGGCTGCTGTATGTACTTGCACATTTACATTCACGCATCATGAACTTGGGGGTAGGAGAGAGAGGGAGAGACAGAGAGAGGGGACTTTTAAAAATACCATCTAAGGATATTGTGTTCTCCTCATCATCTACTTAGTAAGAGAAACCAGCAGACTTTATTTGCTTTCTCAGCTTAGCACAGTGATTTAGACATACTTCAGAAGCATATTTCTTCTCATTTAAAAAGATAAATGCTCAGCATATTAAGTTTGATTGAGGCTAGCCCTGCCCAAGAATGAATAAGGCATGAATTGTCCACCTCCCTATGAGTGACACACAGGAAACAACCTAAGAAATATTTCTCCTCCAAAATATGATCTGGAAACAGGAGGAATAGATAGTATAGAAGAAGGAATGAAGGGAAAAAGAAAAAGAGAGAAAAGTCCAAGGAGGAAAGAGGAAAGATAAGATTTTTGGCTCTCCTGAAACTGGGATATAGAAATTGCAGGGTATTTTCTTTCATTCAGCCGTTGTACTTACACTCTTTCTTCCAGGACAAAACTCGAGGTCACCTTCTGTCACTGGTGACTGAGACAGCTAACTCTACGGTGAATGTTTTTACTTATTAGCAAGGCATCAATGACTCCTATAGTTAACACTTCCCCCAGATGATCCCAAGCAAAACCCAATATATCTCCATTTAGCACTGGCCTTAATTTAACATAAGTGATAATGAGGTTTCACTTCAGTTCCATTTCCTTTAGGGTTGGCATTTTGCATGTATAATGGAAATTTTCCTTGCAGTAATTTGAATAAAAGCAGAAATGATATGTTGCTTTATTTGTACCCATCGTGAATTTCAGCCAAGTGCTCAATAAATATTTGTTGAAGTAAATTGAATTATTTCTTTGATGTCTTAGCAGATAGTGCATTATAGGGCTTACTGATCATAATTAATTGCTCCATCTCCTACTATGATTCACCCACTGTAACGTAACAGTACACTCATCTTAAGATGTTTTGCATAAATCGTGTTCCAAATTGAGTATCTTGTTGAGGGATTTCCTCTGCCCTTGCTTCTGGCAGCCTGCTTTTCCTTAGTTTGAAATATTAGTCTCTCAAGACCAGTTTCCTCTGAGCAGATTATCAAGATTAACAGGCATTCGGTGCTTTCTAGTCTGCAAGGAAAGCTTTTTCACCATTCTCCAAGGAAACAAATATACTCTACTCTTTCTGGTGTTATTTTATGTTATTTTGTTGTTTCTGAAGTGGTGGTTGTTACAATGTTAAATTATTGAATTTAAGTTCCTCTATAACATTGAAAATATATACATAAATATCTGTGGACCTTTTGTTTAATTTTTATTTTATTTGTTTGTTTGTTTCTTGAAATACTGGGGAACAACATTGCCACAGAAACTATAATAAACAATAATCTTTGACTTTATATATTTCAATTCTGTTGAGATATGAAGGTCCTATAGCTTCCCCCATTGGATATCATAAGCATAAACTTGAACATTATTTAACACCTAATTTCTTCTTATTTTTAATATATTTTAATTGAAATAAAATTATACCTTAAATTACTCACCCCCTTTCTTCTTCCTCCAGCCCCTCTCATGTACCTTCTCTCCAACCTTCTATCCATTCTCAAGTTGACAGTCTCTTTATACCGGCATTATTATGTTATTGTTTGTGTATACATGTCTTCAGGCCTGACCACTCTTCATTGAACAGACAATAAGGGGATTCATCCTCAACAGAGGCTGATTTACCTTCTTCCAGCAGTCATTAGTTGCCTGTAGCTATTTGTCTAGACACGAGACCCCGAGGAATTTCCCCCGTTTCGTGTTAGCATGTTCATTGATATTGCCATTGTTTCTGTCTTGTTTATGCAATCATTTCTAGGAGAGTTTTCCACAATAGACTTCCCTATATTCTGGCTCTTACATTCCTTCATCTCCCTCTTTGACATGTTCCCTGAGCCATAGATGCAGAAGCTGTGATAAAGAAGTATCCACCGGGGTGGGTTTTCCACTCTACACTCAGTGGCCTCTGCATTGGGTCCAGTTGTGGTTTCCCGTGATAGTCACCACTTGCCGTGACAAGAGGCTTCTTTGATGAGGAGTTGTAGCTGTACTAGTTAGACTGTAGTAAGGAGTTGTGCTGGCTGAGCAAACGATATAGTAGATTCTTTTCTAATCTCCATGGCCTCACTAGCTTTGAGAAACTGATATATTGTCTTCCACCTTTGGCTTTGTAGAGAAACAGAAAATGAGAATTCTTTTAAAAGTCACTTTTTTTTCAAAAAATGCATTTGTTTTGTAATATCAACTATGCGGCCTAACTCTAATGAGTATATTGCTTTTCTGCTATTTCTGGAGGGGGAGTGATTTCTTCACACCGTCTGCATGATTAAGATAAATACGGCTGTTGCAATAAAGAACCCACATGGTAGCAGCTTAGATGTGATTGAATGAATCATTTTCTTTCCTAATGCCTAATAGTCATTGTGAATAGGGTCCAGAGCTTGTGTGGTGGCTCAGCAGTGTCAGGACAACAGGTACGTTCTTCAATGTCATTGTCTGTCATCCTAATAGGATAGCTTCATCCCTATGGCACCAAGTGAGTCACCCTCACATATGTCATTCAGAATAAAGAGAAAAGTGGGTACAGTACAGGATACACCTCTTCAACTCAAATCCCATAAGGCAGGATTTGGCTACAACTTTGTGTAAAGTAATACAGAAAACATTACTCTCACCTGTGAACCAGAGGTTCCATCTTAATAGGACAAATGAGAGAAAATTATCAAGGACAGAAAGGCCTCTTACCCCTCCAAGTTTAGCTGCTCTTTCTTTGCTCTTCCACATAAATCACTGGGCACATGCTACAAATGTTCTTTGAAAACATAAGTTATTCTACGTGCAATGGAAGTTTATCCTTAGTTATACAACAGGTCATTAGATATCAAGAATCATAGTTCAAGCTAAGACTTTGCCACTAAATTTCCTCTAATCAATAACAAATAGCATATATGAAATTCGGCTTCCTCTGATGATTATCTTAATCAACTCCCCAGGAGGTTTCAGAAGGTGGGGATTTTAGGTCTTTTCTCATTAGTTGAACAGATAACTGTGTGGTAAGCAGTCCTCATCCTTGTAATCCAGAGTTGTCATAGACATCTGCAAAATGCATGCAAGTCTTATCTAGATTTGCTTCCATAAATTGCTTATGTCTGTCGAGGAAACAGAAACAGCATAATATGTGATAACAGTATAATTCCTCACACAGTCGGTTCCTCATTTCAGTATTGTCCTTAGTATCCGTGTATGCTCCTTGCTTTCTCACACAACAAATAACAAGAGTACAGGAAAGGAAATTATTATGTGATGTGATTGGGTCTTTTTTCATGTCCTCACACAAAGGCAATATCAGAGAGGGACCGCTTGTTCAGAAGATGTTAGACTCTGCACTGGGCGGCGGGGGGGGGGGGGAGCTTGAAATAATTATCAGCAGCTGAGAACAAAGGAAGACAGGTGTTGTTTAATGTTCACAGGCTATCCCAAACAGCAATGACAAATCAGGATGTAAAGACTTGTTTTGCATAGTAAATGTGTTTTATGGTACAGATGCATTGCTTTGAAATGAAGGGGCAAGGTACATCAACTGTAAGTGCTCTATTCATCACACACAAAGTTTCGGTGGTTGGGTGGCATTAATTCTGTGGTTTTGTATTGCATGTCAGACCACAGGATACATATTATGTTACAAGGAAATATTGGAAATGGTTAGAGGTGTTTCCAGACATATACTGGAGATGGCACATTTACTGTACACACAGAATTTAAATTAGTGGAAGAAGTGTTCCGGCTCAGCCCACCAGTCCTTAGGTAAGCTTTATACATGGGCTCAGCACATCCGCATTATATATGAGGAGAGTGATGTACACCAAACAATTAATTGAAAGCCTTGAAGGGCATAAGTATTCCATTAGCAGTCTCTAAACAAGAAGGCCTCTCTCACCATGGTAACAGGAAGAACTGTCAGAGTTTTACAGCTGAGCCTTCTGTTGTTGCTAGGGGGAATCCAGTGGATGCCTTAATTTCCTCTGCTTCTAGACAGATTTTCCAGAGGTTATGGCACTTTTTTGAGGGTTGTGTTTAAGGTTCATTTTTAGTATCAAGAATGAAATCAAATAAAGCAGCCCTAACTGAAAACTTTCTGTGACACATTAGAATTTACTAAACAGGAGTTGCTCCTTCATTCTGAAATCCTGGTTCAAGGCATGAAAAGAAAATGCTACAGAGCTCAGAACTGTAGTAATGGGTTGGAGTAATAGGCACAGAGGGACTCTTGGGGCCCACAGTAGAATATATATAAAAGCATATTATCAGTTTCTGTAAGGAACGGTATCTAATATTTGAACGCCCTAAGTTATTCTCAGGGAAAGATACTGTAACTCAAACATTAAATGCTCAGTTTCAGCCAGAATGGATCACAGATGCTCACTAGAGAACAGCTAGATCATGAGAAAAAGGAAGTGCATGGCAATTAATGACACTGAATGCTTCTCACATGATCCAATTACAAATTAACTTTCTCAAAACAATCTTTTTAAAAATATTACTAAAAATTAACATTAAATATATTCTTTATGGAGTTGTTGTCTATGCTCAATCCTAGATCACAAACTTGCTGGGCTTATCTCCTGTAATTGGTACTTTAAGTATCTGCTATGGTATATCAAAGCTCAGTGAGCTATGTGCCAATTTGACTAAGCAAGAGATGTGCAAGAAGCTGGTGAAACATTTCCATGTCTAGGAGGCTCTTTCTGAATTAGACTTGCATTTGCATCAGTAGACTAGGTGAATAAGAGATTTACCTTCAGCAGGGCTTGGTAGTGCACACCTTTAATCCCAACACTAGGGAGGCAGAGGCAGGCAGATCTAAGTGAGTTCAAGGCCAGCCTGGTCTGCACAGTGAGTCCAGGACAGCCAGGGCTGTTACACAGAGAAACTCTGTCTCAAAACAGCAACAACAACAATAACAAACAACAACAAAAACAGATTTACGTTCACCCATGTGGCTCTGCTAAAAGCCAAAAGAAACAAACAGAGGAAGGTAAATTCACTCTCTCCTTTAGCTGTGATGTCTGACTACTCTTACTGTCAACTATGGGAAACCCTACCATTGGACCTTCAAATCTTAGATTTCAGAGTGTTATCAGCAACTACACTCCATGTTGCACACCCTCCCACCCAGGTCCTAAATCTCTATTGTCAGACTGAGGTCACACCATCCTCTCCCATGGTTCTCAGGAAAGCCTTCAGGTCAGACTGACTCATACCACTCACTTTCCTGACTGTCCAGTTGCAGATACAGATCATGGATCTTAGCAGACTCCACAACAATTAGAACCAATCACTACATAAATAACTGCATAGATCTGTAAGATGCTCTGGAAATTTCTAACAGAGAACCCAAAGGAATATGCAACAAAACCCACAAAGAATGTTGTATTTTGCTTTGTAGAGCATAAAGTTTGTCCCCAAGGATGAGTTATCCAAGACTATCTAAAAACTTAATTTATAGACTCAATATTTAAACATATAATTAATATAGACATACTACATTATACTTTCCATAGAACACTTGAAAAGAAGACTAAGATCTTTGTGGGGACACATTGATAAATACAGACTAGAAATAGTTTGACGACATAAACATTACTGGGTATCATAAAAATGTTCATCAATGGATTGGTACAGCAATGTTTTAGAAGTAAGAGAATGTTAGTAAAATGTCTCAAATTATCCTCTTTCCCCCCTTTTTATGTAGAGATATAAAAGGTTAAATTTTTTCTAGAATGTAATTTTCCTTGAATATAACAGATTCCTGAAGGAGATTTAATTATCATTCGTTATCAGATCAGTTCATTGTCATTCAATTTCATAATTTTAATCTAGAGTAAGTTTTAAACGTACATAAATAAAGTCACTAAAGTAAAGTCAACTTGATGTTACTCTATATGTTGAAGAGTTAACGTAAGTCAACAGAAAACAGTATTATTTAAATAGTAAATTTGAAGGAAGAATTGATGAAAATAAAGTAAGAAATCAAAATATATCATTCATTCATTAAGATTACAAAACACTTTATGCACACATGTATTGTGATCTGATCAATGGGGTCTTCAGTATAGCAAGTACTGTGAGAGAAAGAGATAGGAAAATACAAAGGCCACCACGTGTAGCGTACATAAATGGCAACCAGCAGACTCCATTGAGTTAGAGACTTGCATTGGCTCTAGCTATGATGGTTACATCAACTGAACCTGGATGTATAGAGGCTCTATAAGATGTAAATTCTAAAGATAAACTGGGTATCTAGTAAATCAGGATCTAGGAACCAACACTGAATAACTTCATGAAGCCTTGAAATAAAAATTATGAGTAGGCATGTACAGCCAGAGATTGAGGGCAGTGGGGAAGGAGAATGAACACAACATGACACAGTTTCAGAGATGCCATGATGAACCCCATTATTTTGTACACTAACCCAAACATTAATTCATGAAAACAGAAGTTTTTTCATATACTTATCTCAGAAGTACTCTGAACTGTAAGTGATGACTGCTGTGGGTGTTAGCAGTTTGTCCTCTGATTTGTCCTCTATTCGTCACTGAAGCATATACCGCTCTGTTTCTGAGGATCTCCATCATGTGGCATTCCCTGATTGGTGCAGCACATCACTATCGATGTAGGAGCAGTCACTGATCTTACTGCACTGAAGAAGCCACCTCTACCTTCTACAGACAGTCAGCAATAACAGGGCCTCAGACTCTGGTGGGAGGTCACAGTCAGGCGGTTTTATTATTATTGAAGGTGATAATCAAAAGCTCAGCAGTGAAAATCACCCTTGGCTGAGGTTGCTTGCGCAGCCAGAACTTTATTTCATGGCTCCTACCTTTAACACTGCACACATTTATGAAATTGGCCTTATAAAGTTCAGTGTAGGCTTGATGGTAGGCCTCTTCATTGTTGCATGATGTATACCAGAGGCAGAGTCTGGAAATACCCTTACATCAAAACTAGTGAGGACAGTTGCAGTATTGTCATCAAAAAAGGAAAAATGCTTTCTAAGAATAATCCCTTATGCTAAACCAACTGTCAGAGCAGAGAGCCACCTTTTCTGCAGTTGCGGATGCTGAGAGAATCTGCTGCAAGCAACAGTCACAGCTGTCACTTGAGTGGGCAGATTGGTGAGAGCTGTGAGGCACTACTGAAGTTGCCTTTGCGTGGCTGGACATGGGAGGCCAGGTCTTATTAAGGTTCTGCAAGGTGATGGTACATACCACACAGGTGCTATGCTCTGCTGGGGGCACATTACAGGAGGCCTTGTCACATCTGTGTGACAGCCCACAGCTTCAGAATGCCAGCTGTGATGCTTGCAAAGTGCTTGCTCTAAATGGATTTTTGTCTCCTTTAATGGTGCTTCTCTGGCATTGTGAAAGGGAAAGTGTCCTTCGTTTGTGTGCACAGAACCTCTGGGATGCCATAGAGTCACAAAGATTTTTGTCAGAAACACTCCCCAGTTCTCAGTTCATTGGAGAGATTTCCCATGTGTGGCTTTTGATAGTTGTTTTTTGGATATATGGTGGTTATTCTCAAGAGTTCTACATCTTCTTTCTGGTAGTTCCTTCAAACTCTACTACAGTGAACATTTTTTTTGTGGAATGTTTTGTTGCTGGTGACTCAACAGTGTAAAATTGTGTAATGCTGAGATAGTAAGTTAGACTGACATACTCACTCTGTTTTAAACCAAAAGAAATCAAGTGTGTAGCTCACTGCTTTTTGTTTAGGTCTTAAATCAGACAGTTGACTCTTCTCCACCTCTCTCCCAGTTGTCTTTTCTCTGACTTCCTATTTTTTGAGACACTGAAATCTCTGAAGAATTTCTAAGTTTGAGTGAGCATGCTTCTTATGCATGTTTGCATTCCAATGTTGTCGTTGTTGTTATTTTGTAATATGAGAAGAGGTGAAAATGAGATGTTAGCTCTCTTCTCTCATACATTAGGTCACAATAAATTGGAGAACAACACAACAGAGAGTATCACCATATAAAACATGTACACATACACACATATTTCTGCTTTCCATCACATTCTAGGAAGAGATATAAAAAGGAAGATTGATGCGCACATTTTAGATTCATACAGTCTTCCATATCACCATTTTAAAATAAGATTTTCAAATCTCCAAATTACATTCAAGTTTAGAGCTAAGTAATGAATGCTGAAACTACCGACCTTGGTGGGAAAGGACTTCTCACACGAAAATACAAACTACTTGAGAAGTTGCTTCATGAGCTTAACACAAGATCTGGATTAACAACCTAGGAAGATAGAAGCCAGGAACCCATGACCAAAAACTAATCCCAGAGCAGTCAAATAAATAGAGGTGGGTCATTTAAGTATGTGAACCATGCTGTCCACTTCAAAACAAATAGAGTAATTTAAAAGGGCAACTGAGGGCTTTTCGTTTTCAATGCAGCTGAAGCCTGAGCTGGCACAAAAGGCCGCTCTGACAAGGTTGCCTTTCAAGACAGGTGGGGTGTGCTATAACCATGTCCTCCAAATTGGCTCATTGTCTCTGGAGAAAGAAGGTAGGTTCCCAAGACCCAGGAAACTTATAAAAACTTACAAGATTCACGAAGCTAATGAAAGCTATTAAGCTCAGAAAGTTGTAAGATTCCAAGGCCTCTCCTGGGTTATAAATTGGGAAGCAATTGCTAAGAAAGGAGACTCTTCCTGAGGTCCCGAAAGTTGTGGAGTGAGCTTCAGGAGGACAGCTTTGTCAATCATCACCCACACTAGCTTTTTGTATATGCAGCTTCCTTTGAATCACTCACTCATACTCCTATAAGTAACACAAATAAACTCATTGGTTCATTAATGTATAATTGAATGGTCTGTGTCCAGTATCTTATCTGAAGTGAGCAATTGCCTAACAATATCTTCCCAGAAAAAGTCTCACAAAAATCCAAGAACTGTTAATTATGTATCAATATACAAAGATCAATGCCTATGTAGCCAAATACAATCTTAATATTACGTCCATATACAAGGGTCAATACCATTGTGGCCAACTATAATCTTAATTTTGTATCAATATACAAAGATCAATACCGATGTAATCCAATACAATCTTATTTTTGCACAATAAACAATGGTCAATACCATTTTAGCCAAATAAACTACTAATTTTGTATCAATATACAAAGGTATAAGGGCATATTCAGTAATCTGCCCCTTCTTCTTGGACCTTCCTGTGTTATGTCTATATCTCATTTTTCTCAAGCCTATGCACTCCTACATAGGAGAGGAAGAAGGATACAGAAAAGGAAAAGTAGGAAGTCCCTGGGGCTAACCTCCAAAACCCATTAAACATGTTGAATCAGATATAGACCTTTAAACTCAAGGAGATGGTTAGATAGTAGAATGTTAAAGTCAGGGGCCAAATATGTATAAACTGGACATTGGGAAGGTATACTGGGCCATTTAACTCTCATAAATGTGGCATACTTAATAAAAAAAAAAGAAAATAACACAATGAATCTGAGAGAGATCAAGGGACATGAGAGTGGTTGGATAGAAAAAAAGAAGAAAAATGAAAAATTATGTAATTATAATTTAATTAAAAAATTAAAGCCCTGGGGGATGCACTCCTTTAATCCCACCACTGGGGAGGCAGTATCTGAGTTCAAGACAAGCCTAGGCTACCGAGTGTGTTCTAGAACAGCCAGGGCTGCACAGATAAACCCTCCATTAAAATATCAAAAAAAATTAAAAAAGAAAAGAAATATCATTAATAAGAAGTGCAGTCATTTGAGAGATAAATATACCTCATAGTCTTTGGCATTTGAACACTCAGTTCTCCACTTGTTAGGGCTATTTTGGGTGACTTAAGAAGTGTGGCCTTGCTGGATAAAACCTAAGACCATTTTCACGGCACCGTCTCTGCTTCCTGCTTATAGTCTAAAGTGTACTCCCTCAGCTAGCTGCTCCAGCAGCCATGCCAACCTACTGTGATGGTTCCCTCCATGAGGTGATGGGCTCTTATGCCTATGGAACCACAGCCAAAATAAACCATTCCATCCTTAAAAAAAAAAAAAAATCCAAGAACTGTGTTAAATAAAGCACATTCAACTTTATACTGATACTGCCCACTAAGAACTCTGCAAGAATTCAATGCATGTGCAGCTATCATTCAGAGAGATGCTGTCTACCTAATATGAGGCGTAGAGATCACACATCAAGACATGCAGACTATATTCTTTCACTTGTAATGAGTTTTGTAAGTGCAATAGGTGAATTAAGAAATCACCTTGATCTTATGTTTTGGCTTCATAAATACTCTGAGCTCCAAAGAGAGGCATTGTTTTTCCTCCAATTTCCTTTCAAAGAGGTAAACACTGCAAGATAACAGCAACCAGAAATCTTCCAGTTGTGCTCATTTTGAAGGAATAATTAGCAGTGAGCACAACAATTAACTAACATGTCTTCTGGCCTCATCTTCTAGCAGAAACAATTGAGTAGTTACCCACAGAAAAGACTCCTTCCACGGTAGCCTGAGATTTAAGCAGAAGGATGTAGAACCTGAGAGAATCCATGACCAGAAATTGTTACTTCTCTCCGTCACAGCTGCTAACTCTGCTGTGGCTGTGGATCTGGAAGATGCCCATGGCCCAGAAGCAGGTCCATTAGTCCAGGGATCTGACAAAGAAGCTCTTGACCTGCTAGAACCAGTTTGTGAAAAATATAAGGGATATGAATTCCTCAGATGTTCCAGCCTGAAATGGAGTTAACTTATCAGAGACAGGTGAGTCTGACATCTCTACAGTACAATTCCAATTATATCTTACAAATGAAGACTTAGTAATTAGTTAAGATAAAATTCAAGACAATCCATGGGCTAAAAGAACGTGGATAGAAAAACATAAGTAAACTAACTAAAACATGTAGCAAGATGGCTTTTATTATTATGTTTACTATACTTAATTTATTTTAATGTACTTAATACCTCTACTTCCCTTCCACCCCTCCTTCCATCCAAATATCCAACACTATGCAGCAGAGAAAGGAAGGTTAAAGGTGAAAGGGGGCATAGTTCTCTTTAGGCTACTTCCTGCTGATTACGGCCCTTGGGTTCTTTGGGGGTAATACCACTCTCAATAGAAGTCCAGCAAACAAGGAGATAGCAGCAGGAAGAACAAGCAGAAGTTTGGGGAAGCACCAGCAGCTGGGAGAAGAGCAACCTCTTTCTTCTTTGTAGCCCTTTCTCTTCTTTGTAGAGCTTTCTCCTACTTCTTTGTAGAGTGCTTTGTCCTGCATCTTTGTAGAGCCCCCTTCTCCTGGGGCTCTGGCTTTTTATCCCTTTCTCCCAAGTCCTCAGAGTTCACATGTTGCAGTTGGCTAAAACACCCCCTTGCTAGCCAATGAGACAGTTAATATTTTATACCTGTGTCTTAAGCAGCCTCACACATGGGATTAAACAAAAACATTCTCATAATTGGATATTTTAATAAACTCATACCACATTTCCCCCTTTTAGTTCAAAAATATTATATATATATATATATATATATATATATAATATCCAGGAGACAAGGAAGGGACTATGGAGAAAGAGGTTGCTGTTCTCCTGGCTGTTGGTGCTCACCCAAACTGCTGTTTGCTCTTCCTGCTGCTTGCTGTCTCCTGGATTGCTGGACTTCTACTGAGACTGATATTGCCCCCAAAGAACCCAACAAGCCTAATCTGTAGGAAGTAGCCCAAAGAGAACTCCATCCCTTCTCCCTCTAACCTCTTTTCTCTTCTGCATAGTGTTGGGGGGTTGGAAGGAACGAGGGGTGGAAGGGAAGTAGAGATATTAAGTACATTAAAATAAATTAAGTAGCCATTCTGACAGGTGTGAGATGGAATTTCAGAGTCGTCTTGAGTTGAATTTCTCTAATGATTAAGGATGTTGAGCATTTCTTCAAGTGTCTCTCAGCCATTAGGGATTCCTCCTTTGTGAATTCTCTGTTTAGCTCTGTTCCTCATTTTTTGATTGGATTATTTGGTTTCTTAGCATATAATTTCTTGAGTTCTTTGTAAATTTTGGATATTAGCCCTCTGTCAGTTGTGGGGTTGGTGAAGATCTTTTCCCAATCTATAGGTTGCTGTTTTGTTCGAATGACAGTGTCTTTTGCCTTACAGAAGCTTTTCAGTTTCATGAGGTCCCATTAGTTGATTGCTGGTCTTAGAGCCTGAGCTGTTGGTATTCTGTTCAGGAAGTTGTCACCTATGCCAATGAGTTTGAGGGTTTTCCCCATTTTCTCTTCTAATAGATTTAGTGTGTCAGGCCTTATGTTAAGGTCTTTGATCCACTTGGACTTAAGTTTTGTGCAAGGTGATAAGTATGGGTCTAATTTTATTCTTTTACATGTTGACATCCAATTAGACCAGCACCATTTGTTGAAGATGCTGTCCTTTTTCCATTGTACGGTTTTGGCATATTTGTCAAAAAATTAAGTGACCATACGTGTGTGGGTTCATTTCTGGGTCTTCAGTTTGATTCCATTGATCCACTGGTCTGTTTCTATACCAGTACCATGCTGTTTTTATTAGTATTGCTCTGTAGTACAGCTTGAATGATAGCAGATGTTGGTGAGGTTGTGGAGAAAGGGGAACACTCCTCCATTGCTGGTGGGAGTGCAATCTTGTACAACCACTATGGAAATCAGTCTGGCGATATCTCAGAAAACTTGAAATAGGTCTACCTCAAGACCCAGCCATATCACTTCTTGGTATATATCCAAATGATTCCTCACCAAACCACATGGACATTTTCTCATCTATGTTCATAGCAGCCTTATTTGTAATAGCCAGAAACTAGAAACAACCCAGATGTTCCTCAACTGAGGAATGGATAAAAACAACAGCAACAAAAACAAAAAAAAAAAAAAACTGTGGTACATTTACACAATGGAATACTGCTAAGCCATCAGAACAAAAGGAAATCATGCAATTTGAAGCCAGTTGGATAGAACTAGAGAAGCTCATCCTGAGTGAGCTAACCCAGACTCAGAAGGATACACATGGCGTCTATTCACTTATAATTGGATTTTAGCCATAGTACAGGATAACTATACTACAACCAACGCACCAAAGGGAATGGGAAACTAGATTTGTTTCCTGTCTATGAGACACTTTGCCCTAGTGGTGTTGCCTTGTAAGGCCCCAGTGTATAAGGAGTCTTTTGACCCTCATATGACTGCTGAACTGGGGTGGGGGATTGATATGTAGGGACTCTCCACTCCAGAGGAGTGGTATGGAAGGGATAGGGGGTAGGGGGTGAGTACTATGATGGAGATGTAACCTGAAGTAATAAGTAAACATTAAAAAAACACATTATAGTTATATTAAAATTGTCAAATAGTTAAACAATTTTCAAAAATAAACCACATTTTGTTAATGGTAAAAAAATAAATTAATTAAGTAGTGAAAAAATAATAAAAGCCTCTTACTACAAAAGCAGTTAGTGGGGAAAGAAATTTGATTACAAATAGAAATCATAAATTCAGACTAGACAAGAATTTTAGAGATGAAAAATATAATTAATGGAGAAAAGATAATGATCTTCCTAATGTTAAAGACAGAATAAGGATGCCCATTCTCACCGTTTCTGCTCATTATAGTATCATAAATTCTGACAGCTCAGTTAATAAGAAAATGAATTAAAATGCAAGCAAGTTCTTTGTCATACACAGAAGACACTTTCTCACAACAGACTTCCTGGACCTCTGGTTCCTATAATCTTTCTTCTCCATATTTGAAGAATTTTTATGAGACTTAGTTGTAAAGGATGAACACTATATGATAAGTTCTCTAAATTCTGACATGTTGTGGATTTCTGTAGTGTTCTCCACCTGTTGCAAAAAGGATGAAGAGTTAGAGCTGCACTTACCTGTGGGTATAAGGACAAGCATTTAGAAGGTAGTTAAAAGTTATACTAGTTTAGGTAAGTGGCAATAATAAGCGCTTTAGGGCTATGATCTCACCAGGCATAGGAAGTTGACTAATTTTATTATGCATATAATTAATATGAGGCATTAATTCCTTCATACTGAGCAAGCCTTAAACCTTATTTGATGACTGTTGATTGTCCCTATAGATGCCATTATTGTACCACTGTAGACATATTGCCATGTTACTCACTGTGTGTCAGCTTGTAGAATTTACAGCTAGGCAATAGTGACTTTTTTCTCTCTTGGTAACTTATATAACACCTTCCAATACTGTGAGAGCTAGTCCTCATGAAGGAGGTTTCCAGATCACACACAATTTTACTTCTCAAAATTTTATGTCTGAAGTGTATGTTATCTTAGTAATCCTGGCTTACCTTCAAGTTCTGAGAGGTAAAAAGGGGAACAAGAATGGCTTATATTATTTTAGGAGTCTCTTTGACTCCTAGAAATCAACAATTATTCCTATATGAGACATTGGAGATGTTATTATATATTCTATTACTTGTTGGAGATGGGCGGCAGGGCATATCACCCTAATAAGCATAACTTCATTGAACTCACATATATATAGTGAAATATATATATATATAGTAATATATATATATATACTATATGTTATATGTGAAGGGAGGCTGCACACATGAAACCTAAGAAGTATCATTACCTACATAGAACTTGCATAAGGACAATACCAGTTGACAAGCTTGGATAGAAAAACTCACAAGGCCGAGATTAAAAGCTACAGGAAATTAATGATTGCTGAGAGAGGAAGAATCAGTCTTCTCCAGGAACAACGATCCTGATAGGTCATCCAATCCTAAGTGGGCAGCTCTAAATTCATATATATCATGAATATGAGAGGGAGTTACAGGGTCATGGGAGGAGTTCAGGGGAAGTGGGAGGGGAGGAAATGATGTAAATTTAGTGCCCAGGTATGAAATTCTAAAACAAAGAAAGAAAGAAAGAAAGAAAGAAAGAAAGAAAGAAAGAAAGAAAGA